>CAUYLG010062969.1:0-17819 GCA_963573385.1 Cacajao melanocephalus | reverse complement strand
GAAAGTGACTATATAATTGGAAGTAAATCACTCTTCAGCATTTGCATAGCATTTCACAGACTTAAATGAAATATTGGTTGACTGTTTGTTTGTTATTTTCTTCCCTTATTCCTTCCTGTCTCTGTTGTTAAGTACAATTATTGGCATAAAAGAGTTTTTAATACCTATTCCTAGATTGTATTCCAGCCTGGGCAACAGAGCAAGAATTCTGTTCTCTCTCCTCCTTTTTTCTTTCTTCTTCTTTCTCTCATTAAAAGAAAAAAAAAAGAAAATTAAGTTATAATCTGTTTGTAAACATGTCTACATTTAGTATAGTTGTATATAATTCTGTAAAAATATTTATATCCATGTAAGTTAAATCAAGGGTGAAAAGCAAAGATAAAACATGTTAACCTCTAGGGATTACAAATGGATTTATATTTCCTGTAATGTAGTTCTAATATGCTAACAGTGCACATTACTTAAATTACAGATGACAATACAGCTGTAAATCTCTCAAGATAATAATAGGATTAAGAGAAATTTAATAAAATGCATGAAAAAGTGCTGGCCAATACTTAATAACAATATTAGATTACAGATAGATTAAATACATGATAGTAAACAGAAATATCTTACATGAATCTGATTGTGTCTATTTTCTTTAGCAAAATTTACAATAAAACAATATAATCAGGCCCTTTTGAAAGTTAACACCATTATTAAATTTTAAAAACTGACTTTCTGATCCAATTTAAATTCATGTTAATTTTCCCTTATCTTTAATATCTACATGCTTTATATCGTTATTGATTCATGGCTAAACCAGAAAGACAAAAATTTAAACATTTTGTTAACTCCCTAAAATTGTTGATTTTATTCATATAACATGCTTTTATTTCGATAAATTCTAAAGTATTTTGACCATCAACTGAATACCAACTACTGATGGAAATAGCAATGGGTATTTTAGTCAAAAAACAACATGTTGGCTCTTTGGGAAACAGAGAAAATTAACACTGAATTGAGAATAGATCCTTGGCAAACACTGAGAGTATTCTTAAGGAGAAATGCCTTACCTTTTATATTGGTGAACAGTGAGTAAAAAGTACAGGAAGTGTGTAGTTAATGGAAGCAGTAATTGAAGTTCATGACACAAAACATTGAAAACTAATGAAAATCATGACTATGAGTTTTATGACTGTGAGTTATCCTCTACTGCAAATGTCTTTGGATTTCTCATTAAATGTTGTTTCTGTAAGCTATATTAAAACCTGAAAGTGTTTTTTCCACTTAAAATGGGGAATTTTGCTGCCTGATATAATTTTGTTGCAACATATCATTATGTAAGGAAAATAAAATGTAGCTCCTAATCATTATTCAGTGAGGTAATAGTAACTATTAAAAGATAAAGACACCTCATAATTTGAATTGCTTCCGGCTGAGCAGTCATCATCTGGACATATGCTATCAAATAATACTCCTCTCAAGGAGCCCATATGCATTTAATGCCTTTATTTACCTGCCAAATTTCAAGACTGAAACAAAGGTTTTAAAATAAAAATTCTGCTATTAAACCAAATAGAAGGTGAGCTATCCCGCCTAATCCAATAAAATATAGTATGTCATTATGATTAGTATTAATTTTCTGTAATTTTGTAAATTCCCAAGCAGATATAATCTTCTAAGACAGAAAAAAAGAGTCTTCATACTATAAGAAATTATGCAATGAAATGATTAGCAAATAATTCCATTGATTGCTGAAAGGTTATAGGCATAGGCTTTGGAGTTAGATGGACCTGAATTTACATCCTGGTCCTAACACATTCTTTATGACCCTGGAATATGTATTGGATCTCATTAGGCCTCAGTTACTCGTATATTAAATGGTAATGGATATAATTTATAAAGTTTAAAGGAAATAATAAAATTGAGTACTCATGTTAGTGCCTGAAATAAAGTAAGCACAAAAAGAAGTGATTAGCTATGAATATTGTAATGTACACTGTGAAAACATGTAATTCAAAATCTAAGCAGTGGGAACATTTAAATATTTTGAGACTTAAGAGAATGTGATTATGGGACATGAATCATGTAACTTCTTGTCTCTGATTATAGATTAGCCTTTTTCCTTACCTACATTGTTTTCTAAAATGTTGCAAAGGAGTAAAAGGCACCAGGGAAGACCCCTCCCCTCTTAACTGTTGATCTTCAACTGTAGACGAACTTCCCTCTTTCCTATCCCATAAAAAGACTGCATGACTATCACATTGTCTAGGATGGAATGTTAAATACAGAATTTTAAGTTGGAAAAAAAGAAGGAAAGCTGTAATTAAATTGTCGTAACTTATAAACCAGCCTTGTATAGAAATGTCATAATCTTCCTAAATTTCTTTGTTTTCTGCCTATATAAGCAAGATCTTAACTAATTTTAACTTCAGAGCATTGACCCCAATCCTTTGAAGTTTCTGTTACCTGAATGGCCATTTTCAGGTTTTTACTTAAACTCTTTTAAACTGGATGCTGATCTGTTCAATTATTTCATGTTGACAACACTATGCATAGTATCAAAAATCCCATTAGGTGAGATCATTGTATCCTTTGAAATTCAGGTTTAGTAAGACGTCTAATCCATAGAATCTTAAAGGAAAAAGGCATAGGAATGGGTTTGATAGCCTACAATATGTCAAAGAAAAACTCTTTGGTCAGCATTGTGCTCTTATTTATTTGGGAAAGAAATTGTTGTGCTTTGCATCTTATAAAAACTGTACTGTTTCCTCAAAATCCACTTTTATTTTTTGAGACAAAATCTCACTGTGTTACCCAGGCTGGAGTGCAGTGGTGCAATTTCAGCTCACTGCAACCTCTACCTCCCAGGTTCAAGCAATTTTCCTGCCTCAGCCTCCCCAGATTACAGGCATGTGCCACCATGCCTGGCTAATTTTTGTCTTCAAGATCCACTTTTAAAATGCCATTCCTACAAAAGGAAGCAGAGACTAGAGAGGCTATAGCCCCTGAAAGAAGAGAAGCTAAATAACGGTGATCTACATTTGACTCGATTTTCCATTAAGGATACTTCCTAGTTTGTATTATGCATAAATGACTGAGCTCAAGCAGTAAGTAGCTATCTTATTTGGCTGAAGGGTTATAGGTAAAAGTTCAGGGTTGATCTTTGATAGAAATTAAACAGAGAAATCCCAAACATTGACAGAGGAGGTAGAAATTATTTAGGCAGATAGTAAGGGCAAAAGAGTCCTTGGTGGAATTTCCATTTTAATAAAAAGCAACCCCAAAATCAGTTCTTTTCTAACAGAGTAGCCTAAAAAATTGAGCTGCACACATTGACAAGCAAGCTTGCATGGGGGAGTGCTGCCAGCTGTGCCAATAGAAAAGGGCTACCTGAGTGCCAGGGATGTTCAACATGGAGGCACTATCTTCCCTTTTCTTTATACCCACATGTATAGTAAAGGAACAGGCAACATGGCACTGGTCAGGTAGAGAACCCATCTGCATAATAAAAGATCAGGGTAGGGGTGGCCAGCTGTTTTGCACCCTATGAAAATGGTACACCTGGTCCAAACAATCTTTTGTGCCCTATATAAATCAGACACCACCTCCTCAAGATCATCTACAAAATTTCCTGCACTTCACCACAGAAGCAGTAACCCATTTCTCTGGGACACCTCTCTCTGAAGCAGAGAGAGCTCTTCTCTTTCTTTTGCCTATTAAACTTCCACGCTGAACCTCACTTTTTGTGTCTGCATCCTAGTTTTCTGTGGCCATGAGACAAGGAATCTCATAGCCAGACAACAACGCTGCTTCAACATGAGAAAGCTACAGATGGGTCAGCCCTAAACTCTGCATGTAAATACCTGTCAGATCTTTGGATGAGATCTATATTTTAGAATACAAACATTCCTTGAGATTTCAAGGAACGGAGCTAAAGGATTACAATTGCTGAGCAGTGATTTCAGCAGTGGTCTATTTCTGGAAAAGCAGGGTTTGGAGTTCAAGTTGTACCAAATCATGAGGGATTGTCAGCCTTACAATAATAACTACATCTTAAGACTAAGTGCTACATCCGTGGATTAAAAGTAAAATAAAAACAAATCACCCTAACAGGGAGTAAGTAAATTTTACACAGGATCTAGGTGGCTTCACAGCAATTTAACTGCCTGTTAGAACACAATTCAACACTTCAGAGCAAGAGGACTTAGTCAACTGTCATAACATATCAACAATAATCTTTAGCATTAGACATGCAAAGAAACAGGTAAAATTGGTTCATAATCAAAACAAAGCATAAACAGAAGTAGAGCCACAAATAATCTAAATGTCAGAATTATTATGTAAGAACTACACAATACAAATATGTTAAGAAATTTGTCAGAGAAGATGAATGCAATAACAGGATTTTTAAGAGCTATTTTTAAACTCTAACAAAAAATGTAAAATCCTAGAGATGAAAAATACAATGTATAAATTAAGTAATACATTGAATTAATAGCAGATTATATTCTGCAGAAGAAACAGTAAATGTAAAAACAAGTCAAAAGCACAAAGAATTAAAAATAAAAATAACAACTGACTCAATGAATTGTAAGACAATTTTAAACTGTACAAAATCACTGCAATTAGAGTTCCAAAGAGAGATAAGAGGGAGAAGAGGGCAAAAAAATTTTGAAGAAATAATGGCCAAGTTTTTCCAACTATTAAAAAAAAAAAAAGGAAACCCCCAGACTTGATCGATTCAGTCACATAATTTAAATGGGGGTGAATCCCTCATGAATGGTTTGGTGCCATCTTCTTGGTGATGAGTGAGTTTTCATTCTGTTAGTTTGCACAAGATCTGGTTGTTTAAGGATCTGGGACCTCCCCCTTCTCTGTCTTGCTCCTTTTCTTGCCATGTGATATGCTGGTTCCTCCTTCACCTTCTGCCATGAGTAAAATCTCCTAGAGGCCTCACCAGAAGCTGAGCAGATGCCAGTGCCATATTTTCTGTACCTCCTATAGAAATGTGAGCCAATTAACCCTCTTTTCTCCATAAATTACCCAGCTTCAGGTACTTTTTTGTAGCAAGGCAAAAATGGGGAAAAAAATTGCAACCAAGGAGTGGGTCATTGCTATAAAGATACCTGAAAATGTACAAGTGCCTTTAAAGCTTAGTAATGGATAGAGGTTGGAAGAGTTTAGAGGACTCAAAAGAAGACAGGAAGATGAGAAAAAGTTTAGAGATTTTAAGAGACTAGGTTATTGGCTGTGACCAAAATGCCTGTAGAAATTTGGACAGTGAAGGTCAGGCTAATGAGTGCTCTGACAGAAATCAGAAGTTTATTGAGAATGAGAACAAAGGTTACCCTTATTATGCCCTAGCACAGAATTTGGCTGCATTGTGTTCATATGCTAGGGATTTGTGTAAGGTTGAACTTAAGAGTTACAACTTAGGATATCTGGTGGAAGAAATTTTTCAACAGCAAAGCATTCAAGAAATGACCTGGCTGCCTCTGACAGCCTACAATAAGAAATGAGAGCAAAGGAATGACTTAAAAGTTTGAACTCATATTTTAAAGGAATTCAGACTGTAAAAGTTTGGAAATCTTGCATCCCTGGCCATGTAGTAAAGAAAAAGCATTTTCAGGAGGGAAATCAAGTGGACTGCAGAGCAACTACTTGTTAAAGATATTAGCATGACTAAAAGGAAGCCAAGTGCTAATATCCAAGACAATGGGAAAAAGGCCACAAAGGGATTTTAGAGGCAGCATCTCCCATAACAGCCCCAGAGCCTAGGAGGAAAGAATAGTTTGGTTTGCGAGGCCAGGCCTAGAGCACCACTGATCTGTGCCACCTCAGTGGGCTGCTTCCCACATCCCAGCTGTTTTGCTCCACCAGTCACTCGAAGGGCCCTAGGTGGAGCTCCAGCTGCCACTTTGGAGAGTGCAAGCCATTGTAAGCTTTGGCAGCCTCCAAGTGGTGTTAAGTCTGTAAGTGCACAGCATGTAAGCGTGAAGAAGGCTTGGCAGCTCCCACCTAGATTTCAGAGGATGTACGAAAAAACCTGGGTGCCCATGCAGAAGCCTGCTTTAGGGTTGGTGCCCTCACAGAGAGGTTCTGCTAGGGCAGTGCCAAAGAGAAATGTGGGGTTGAAGCCCCCACTCAAAGTTGCCTCTAGGACACTACCTAGTGGAGCTGTAGGAAGGGGGCTGCTGCTATCCACATCCAACAATAGTAATCAGCAGCTTGCACCTTGAGCCTGGAAAAGCCACAGGCACTCAACTTCAGCCCTTAAGAGCAGCCATGGAGGCTGCACCCTGAAAAGCCACAGATGCAGAACTTCAGAGCCCATATGTTACACTAGTGTGCCTTGGATGCAGGACATGGAGTCGAAGAGGTTTATTTGGGAGCTTGTCTGTCCTGATGAGTTTCAGACTTGTATGAGGCCTGTAGCCCTTTTCTTTTGTCTGATTTCTCCCTTTTTGAATGGATATGTTCACCTAGCACCTGTACCCCCATTGTATCTTGGGAGTAAATAACTTGTTTTTGATTTTACAGGATCATAGGTGGAAATAACCTGCCTTGAATCTCAGATAAGACATTACACTTTGATGGTGGAACAAGTTAAGACTTTGGGGGACTATTGAGAAGAGATTATTGTATTTTGAATTATGAGGAGAACATGAGATTTGGGGGTGTGGGGTGGAATTATATAATTTGGATGCTTGTCCCTTCCAAATCTCATGTTGAAATGTGGGGCCTAGTAGGAGATGTTTGGGTTGTGGGGGTGGATCCCTCCTGAATGGCTTAGAGCCATCCCATTGGTGATGAATGAGTTCTTGCTCAGTTAGTTTATGCAAGATCTGATTCTTTAAAGGATGCCTCTTCTGTCTTGCTCCCTCTCTCACCATGTGACATGCTGGCTTCCACTTTTCCTTCTGCAATAAGTAAAATCTCCAAGGCCTCACCAGAAGCTGAGCAGACGCCAGACCCATGCTTCATGTACAGGCTGAAAATCATGAGCCAATTAAGCCTCTTTTCTGTGTAAGTTATCCAGCCTTGGGTACTTTTTATAGCAATGCAAAAACAGACTAACACGCTCAGTAAACTTCAAGCTGGTTAAATAAAAATTTTAAAAAGCACTCCTTATATGATAAGAGGAGAAAAGAAACAAGTACTTATATGATAGTCAAACTGCTAAAATCCAAAGCTATAGCTATAGAGAATAATTTTAAAAGCAACAAAAAGACATGTTATATAGAGAGATATAATTTTAAAAGCAAGAAAAAGAAAATTCACGTTATATATGGAGATATATTAATGGGAATAACAGATAACTTCTAGTTTTATTTTTAAAAATGAAGATGGCCGGGCACAGTGGCTCATGCCTGTAATCCCAGCACTTTAGGAGGCCAAGGCAGGCAGATCACGAAGTCAGGAGATCAAGACCATCCTGGCTAACACGGGGAAACCCCACGTCTGCTTTAAAAATACGAAAAATTAGTGTGGTGGTACACATTGTAATCCCAGCTACTTGGGAGGCTGAGGCAGGAGAATCTCTCGAACCCAGGAGGCAGCAATTGCAGTGAGCCAAGATCGCACCACTGCACTCCAGCCTGGGCAATAGAGTGAGACTCCATCTCAAAACAATAGATAGATAGATAGATAGATAGATAAATAAGACAATGCAAAAATACCTTTAGTGACCTGAAATGAAAAGGAAGCTGTCAACATGGAATTCTGTATCTGGTAAAATGTCTTTCATAAAACTAAATAAGGTCACGTTTAGATACACAACTTTTGGCAAAATTAGTTGCCAGCAGATTTGCATAAAAAATGCTAAAAGGAGTTCTTGGGCTGAACAGAAATGAAGATACCAGATGAAAATCATTCAAACAGAAAGAAATGACAAGCACTGAAAATGGCAAATATGTGGGCAATTATAAAAGGCAATTTTTTCCTAATTTTTTAAAAAGACAACATAATATTTAAATTTTTAAAAATAATGGCAATGGGTTTTACTTCAGCATAGAATGTAGAATGCTGCGAAAGAACATCACTGTCATCCTAAAAACAAGAAAAGCCTGATAATCTACCAAAAAAACAAAATTATCAAACCCATTAGAGACCTCAGATAATAAATAAACAAACCAAACTGAATTTCAAAGTGTGACCAGACCCTCTGAAGAGAGGGTGGACACATGAACCATTCAGCAGAGCACAGAAGGAAGCGGTCGCTTCCATAAAAGTAAGCAAGAATAAATAAGCTATAACTTTAACAAATTCCTAAAGGCCACGTATGGGCGAATGAAACAATTTGGAATAACTTAGAGCCTCAGATAGAAAGGTAGTTTACACTCACTCATAAACTTTCTTCCATGGTCCTCTGCTAGGTATTCATGAGAAAGATCTGGGAAGGCAGCAGATCAGGGCGAGCCACTCCCCGCAAGGGGAGCATCATGTGAGAGGTAATCAGCTACCTCTGGGGCCTGGACAAAAACACTGCTGCTCTTATTTTTCTGAATGAGGTGGAAATAAAAGCTTCAGATACCAGGAAAGAGAAAGCAAACTTTCTTGCTACTACAGCCCAGACAGAAATTGATTGCTTCTAAGCGGTCGTAAGAATCCTTATCTCCCACCCCAAATGACCAGGCCAAGCCACAAAGTGGCTGCAGTGTTGTGTTTCTGGTGCAAAATGGTAGCAGGGAATATTCTAACATCTAGCAGTAGTAGCAGCAGCAGCAGCAGCAATTTCTCCTTCAAACAGTTCTACAGTGTGGTTTGGGCATTGTTCATGGACATTCAGCCTAGAATCGGTTCTTTGGATGGCCAATGGTCCTGTGAGTGTGCCGTTACCCTTTCACATAAATTCTTCTCTGTTTAATTCACCCAGACTCCTTTTTAGTTGCTTGCAGTTAAAAACATTGACCAATGCAGTTAGTTTGAGCAGAGGAAAGCAATTTTAACAGTCAGTGCTACGTTAAAAATCTAAGATTGATACTTTTCTGTATATGTGGAAGTAGGGGTAATCCTGGCTGTCAGAAGGACTATCCTCAGAAGAAACTTACTCTGTATGGAATGAACCAGGAGAAGTTAGGACAAGCATTTGAGGCTTTGTTCCCTGAAATCCTGCCATTCCTAAGAAGATCAGATAAGTCAATGTGAAGAAATCAGCCTTCCAACAACTCTAGGCTGATGCAGTGAGAAACCTAATGCTTTATTTTTCTTGTTTTAACCACTATTCCCAAGATCTACTTATACACAGGAACTCAATAGCAAAATTATGCAAGGACAGAAACCATAACATTTCTGAGAATCTATAAGCCAAAAGTATCCTTTGTGTACTGGATATGTTTTTATTTAAATAATGTGGTGCATGTTTTGTTTTCTCAACTGCAGTCTATTGTAATGGCATAATTTGACTTTCAGCTTATAAGTGATTCTAAAGCACCACTGGAGTGAATACACCAGCTCTTGCCAATGATAAGGGACAATCATCTTCTGACTAGTGGTTTCTTAAGTCTAGCTGCAGATTGTTATATACTGTGAGATATTTAAGAAATACTGAAGCCTGAGTCTCAGCACCAGAAATTCTAACTTATTCTTTCAGAAGTGTGGCCTGAATGTCAAGATCTTTTCCATTTCTGCAGGTGTTTCTGTCGTGAGCCAATGTTCAAATCACACCTCTAGACCCTGGCTACTCCACAGACCAGCAGTTTGTGGAAGTTGGTTAGAAATGTATCATCTCAGGCCCCAGACTTGTACTATGAAATCAGAATCTGCATCTTTAAAAGGCCTCAGATGGTACAGATGCTAAATTTTGAGACATACTTCCCTAGGCCATTTTATATCATTTGTGCTGGGACATTTAATAAAACTCCATAATCACCATTGGTGAATAAACATTGTTTCTTCCTCATGTCCTTTCCTTCTTCCTTCCTCTCCATTCTCTCTGACCCTTTCCAGTGTTTGGAGCACCCTGAACAAATGTTTCTCTTCACGCTTCAGGTTAACAACTTACATGCATGAGATTATATTCAAAATCGACATCTTCCCCTGGAAATTAAACATTTCACAATTAACATGGCTATGGCTTAAGATGCTAAATGTACCATGAAGCATAACTGATACTAATCACGGGGACGCTTGTGAGGAAAACAATATTGATGGAAAACATTTTGCACAAAAAGAATATTTTACCATGAAATAGAAAAAAAAATACTTTATTACATGCAGCATTCTAACTTTATTAAATTGGCAATAATTTTGTCAACTGAGATTTTTTTATAGAATAAAGTAAAAAATTGGTCTTTCTGAAATTTAAAAGTACAATGTTCACAGCAAAAAGACATATCATAACAAATTATTTTATAATAAACTGCGTTGGTTGCTTGGCTTTTTCTGCTTTGTTTCATTGGTTTTTTGTTTTTTATGAAACAAGTAAGAAAGAAAAATTAAGGAAGCATGGAAATATATTCTAATTACGATTATTTTTTCTCGTGTTTTAGCATGGATTTGATTCTTATTATTTCATAAGATCATGAATACCAGATGAAAGTATGTTACATTTTAAAAGTTGGTATTTTAGCTTAGAACATGGAGCATAAAAATCTTCTAAACAGGGAAATTCCTGAACCTTGATAACAGTTTTTAAATACAAAATTAAGAGGCTCCCTTTAGGAGCACAGCTCATCATTCTGCCAGATTTAGACTAAACGTCCTCTGATCATTTTCCCGTGTACCCAAAATTTCCTAATCTGGATTTCTGCGCTCTCTCTTTTTCTGTTACTTTCATATTTCCCATCCCAAGAATGGTCAAACTTTATTATTGTCCCTTCAGTGGCCATCTTTCATGGAAAACATTAATTTCAGAGAGCAGAAAACAGATCTGGCTGTTCATTGCTGTATTGGCAGCCCCAAACACAGTGCCTGGCACATGGCCAGGACTCAATAAATTCATAGAAAGAATTTAATAATTAACTAAGAATGAGTGAATCCAGGTATGTTTTTTATCCACTCAAGTAGTAACAATCAGAAGAAAAAAAAATTATAAAATTAGAAACCCTCTTATAAATTTACTAAGTTTCAATTACAGACTTCTCTTATCAATGTTAGTAAATAGAAATGAAACACCTACAAAGAAAAAGTCCTGCTGCCGTTTTCCAGTTTGACAATTGCACTGCTCAACATAAAATAAAAATCCAAAATGTCCCCTCTCACAGTCATCTGTGAAAACCATACTGCAATACACATCAAACAGATCTTACCCAGAATACAACTTTTACACATTCCCATTTTGTATTTCCTCCAAGATTCTTGACACAGTCCATATAATTCTATACCAGTCTTTTCTATTTTCCAGGGTTATGGCTCCTTCTATCTGAATACACTCTTTTGTGATGCTGAGTGGAAGGAAGGTTGCACTTAGTCTTCTGAAGTGCTACCTGCAAATTTATACTGGGATTCCTTAGGACCCTTCCCCTTTTCTTCCTCATCAGAGAGTATTTTCTATTCCCTATTTCCCTCTCCTAATAAAAAAAATCTTTACATGGCAAGCTGCAAAAATCTAAAGTGAATGCTTCTTTGCCCTCATCGATTTAATTGGTTCTCATAACATACAGCTTAGATAAATTCATCCATATTATGTTTTGAATCATGTTAAAATGTGGTAGAAACAAAGATTGAAAATCCTTTGATGAGTTTTTGGACCAGTACAGGAGATTATATTTTCATATAGACAACTGCTACCCACAAATGCCATTAGACATATAAGTCAAGTCCCCCCCTTATCCTCAGGGAACATGTTCCCAGACCCCCAGTAGATGCTTGAAATGACATATAACACAAAACCCTATATACACTATGTTTTTTCTTATACATTCACACCTACGATAAAGTTCAACTTATAAATTACACACAGTAAGAGATTAACAACAACTAATAATAAAATAGAACAATTATAGCAATATGTTATAATAAAAGTTCTGTGAATGTGGTCTCTGAAAATATCTTATTGTATATACTCATATTTTTTCTTCCTGTGATGATGTGAGACAATAAAATGCCTAACATGATGAGATGAAGTGGGGTGAATGACGTAGGCATTGTGATATGGTATCAGGCTACTGTTGGCCTTGACTGCAAGCACTGCCATATGGCACTAGTCAATCTGATAACAGAGTCAGCTACTAAATGACTATTAGGTGGGGAGCACATACGTGTGGATACACCCTACAAAGGCATGATTCACATCCTTGGTGAGACAGCAGTCAGCTTGTGATTTTACCATGCTACTCAGAATAACACACAATTTAAAACTTACCAATTCTTTATTTCTGTAATTTTGCATTTAATATTTTTGGACTGCAGTTAACTGTGTGTAACTTAGACCTGGAAGCACAACCACAATTAAGGTAGGATTACTGTATTTCAGCAGGTCAAAGGATTCATGTACTCCTCTACTATGGTGATGTAACCATGTTTTTTAGGCACTACTCTGAACTACTATGTGAGTGAAGAATTGCTGCCAAGTAACACAACCCCCCCTGCCAACAGTGGACTAAACAAATTATATGTTGTGTTTTTTTCTCATATTGTGAGATGTACAGAGATAAGTACTTTCTGGTGTTAGTTCAGCAGCTCATACATGTCAGGGATAAAGTCACTTCATTCCTCTTGACCCTTCTCTCAGAGTGGCTTTGTGGCTGTAAGATGATGCTCCACATATGGAACCAATCCAGAAGAAAGGCAAAACCACACAACCACTGAATCTGACCCCTTTGCAAGTTTTCCCAGAAGCCTCACTTCTATTTATAAGTCATTGCCCACAGTTAGGTTACATGGCTATTGTTAACTGCAAAAGGGGCTGGAATTTTGTTTTGAATTGGATACATTGCTGCTCCCCACACCCCAAAAATCTGAATTTTCTGAGTATAAAAAGAAAAGTTAATATTTGGTAGGTTACATCACGTCTAGATTTTTATTATCTCTTCTCAAAATGCAGTTTCTTTACATGCCCCTGCTGTTAAGCCCTCTCATTGTCTCCATTATTCTCTCCTAATGAGATCAATATGCTTGAAATGTGTGTGTATGTGTGTCCACTCATGTACATGCACACATGCATACATGCATACATGCATGTGTGAATGAGTTAGCTTCTGGTCCACAGTAACACAAAGTGTATAATAAATAAAAAAGAAAGAAATTTTGGAGAAGTTTATCTCTTTACAGAAAAGTATACCAATGGTATTTCATCTTTTAAATGTTTATGCACTATGGAAAGTAAATGGTCTGCAATATATTCTCTCCCTTTATCTGTGAAAGAAAAAACTTGACCCAGATTGATACTTAAAAATGCAAATAACACACTTCTGATATGAAAACTAAGCTGTTTGAAATTATTAGTAAAGCATGATACCAGCTAAAATTTTTAATTTGTCTTAGTCTGACTGGAAAATCTGATTCTGTTTTCTTATACTAAAATATGAAAAATATATTCACATTCAAAGGTAACAAACCTCTATAATTAGATTAAAATTTTGAAATCTTTTCAGATATCATAAGAAACAATTTCAAGGAAACCTATTAGTAAGATAGTAATTGTTTTGTGAGTTTTTAAGGAGTGTTGATTATATGTTCAGGGAGAAGTGTGTATTTAATGAAACTGTAGAAGTATTAAATAATGATGCTTATAATGGATACATTTAATATAAATTAAAAACTGCATTGAGTAAAAAGTTTTATATCTTGACTTCAAATTGATTTATGATTTACATAAATAGTTGTAATAGTAATAGCTGTAGCAGGAAGAGGTCTAAAGATCACCCACTCCTAAAAAAAAAAGGTTTTTAAGCCTCTATTTATAAATTGGTTTGTGATTTACCTAAATAGTTGTAATAGTAATAGTTGTAGCAGGAAGAGGTCTAAAGATCATCCACCCCTCAAAAAAAGGTTCTTAAGCCTCTATTTATTCAGACACCAAACTAAGCTCTGTTTTGAAGGGGGTTTACAGATGTAATCAAATTCCTAAGTCAGTTCATCTCAACATACAAACATTATTTAAGAGAAAGAGATAATCTAATCATACAAGCCCTTTAAAAGCAGAAGTAAAAGGCAGGAGATGGGGTCAGACAGAATCAAAGCCTGAGAAAGACTTACCACATCACTGCGAGTCTAAAGATGAAAGGGACACATGAGACAAAATGCAAGCAACCTCTGAAGCAGAGAGCAGTCCCCAGCAAACAGTCACCAAAGAAACCAGAACCTCAGTCCTACAACCACAGGGAACTGATTCTACCCACAACTTTAATGACCTCAGAAGCAGTCTTTCCAGATGCTCTAGATAAGAGCAAATACAACCAATATCTTTATTTCAGCCATAGAGAATTCTAGGCAGAAAGTCCAACATGCTGACCTTCTGATCTACAGAATTTTAACAAATTTTCGTTTCTTTCAGCCATTTTATTTGTGGCAATTTCTTACAAAGCAATAAAAACTAATATAGATTTTGGTACTAGGAGTGGGGTGCTCCCATAACTAATATACAAAATGTGAATGTGTCTTTGGATTTAGTCAGTGTTAGATACTGAAAGAAGCTTGAGAATAACATTTTAAGAATCCTGAGAGATGAAGCCTATATTTAGTTGAACAAACTCTTAAACTATGGATGTTAAACACACTGATTGAGAAGGTTTAGAATGAAGTGAAGAACATGTTATTGAAAACCAAGGAAAATGGATGATAATAATATAGCAGCCAAAAGCTTGGCAGAATTTTATCCTGAATGCATGTAGAAAGCGGAACTTGTAAATAATAAAAGTTATTTATTTAGCTGAGGAGATTTCCAAGCAAGATATTAAAGGTGCTGCCTGGTTTTAACTTGCTGCTTATGGTACAATGTGAGAGGAGAGAGATAAATTGATGGAAGAACTGTTAAACAAAAAACAAACAGAACTTGATGCTTTGGAAAATGTTCAGCCTATTCTGACAGCACAAGCTATAAAATTAAGAAATTGCTTTTGAAAGTTTAGCATAAAGAAAAGGCCATTTGTGTTATGGGCAACACTTTACTCAAATCTTGGGAAGATCAAAAAGAATATTAAGTCACAAGAGATTAAAAATTTGCTTTATAAATCTTCTCAATCAAATAAAACAGCTTCTAAGAAGCTTAAATGTGTTATACCTCAGCCATTTCACCAAAAGTCAAAGACAGAAAAAAGATATCTCAAAATGATTTGTGATCTTGAGATCTGTCTAATGGGATGAATCCCTGTGTCATGAGAGACCCACAGGTATTTGAGATATCTATATTAGCAGAAATACTTACAGTATGGACTAAGGGGAAAAAGAGGATACAAAATGAAAGTCGGTTATTGGACCCCCATGACTCTACTCACAGAAAGTAGGTCAAGATTGTGGAACCAAGAGCCCAGAGGGAATTTCTGAGAGCCACAGAGAATTATTCACCACAGGCTTTTAAACCTAAGAGTCTGTCCAGTGGGATTTCAAAATGTCTTTGGACCCTTGGCTCCCTTTTATTTTCAATTTTTTCCTATTTGAACAACCACTTTTACAATTATTATTCTGTTTTTGTCCCACCATTGTGTGACAGGAACAGATAAATGTTTATTATTACAAATCCACAAATGGAATGCCATTGTGCCCATGAACCTCATTTAAGCTGATTTAGATTATTTCAGTGTTGATATTTTTAATTTTAAGCTGATGCTATAATGGATTGAGACTTTTGAGGACACTGGAATGGGATGAATGTATTTTACATGTGGAACAAACACGAATCTTTGCAGGGACCAGTGGGTAGACTGTGGTAGATACAAAAATGGCCCCTCAAAGATGTCCTGTCGTATGCCCAGAACATATGAGTATGATAATATATCACTCCTGTGTTTACACAGTTGTATAGCACAGTTGAGCTGAAGATAGGGAGGTCTTGTGGCTTGACCTAATTGAATCAGAGAAGCCCTAACATAATCACAAAAGGAGATAACTTTTCTATCTTGTGGCAGAAGGGGATGTCCAGAGAAGGCATCAGTGTACCACTGCTAAATTTGAAAATGGAGGGGGCATGAGCCAAGGAATGTGGGTAACCTCTAATGCTGAGAACAACCTCCAGCCAACTGCCAGCAAGGGAACAGGGACCTCAGTCCTACAACCACAAGGAAATGAATTCTGTTAACAACCTGAAGGAGCCTGGAAGTGGATTGCCTCCCACAGCTTCCAGATAAGAGCCCAGATTAGTCGTCCTCTTATTCAGTCTTTTGAGACTCTAGGAAGAGTACCCTGCTGAGTCCACCTGGATTTTTGACTTACATAAATGTGTGATAATAAATGAGCATTAAGTCACTAAATTTGTAGCAAATTACTACACAAAAATAGAAAACTAATATCATGTTCAAAAAACCAAAAAGCCCTTGCAAAGACTTTGTCTTCTTTTACAGTGGCATCAGAAATCATCTCCATGGGAATGCTCTTCATTTTAAATGGAGTAACAGATATACTTTCTCTGGGAAATCATCTGTTCGTGAATCTAGAAATAAAAATAAATCTACTTATATGCTAGATGTTATGCTAAGAATTTGTCTGCATTCTCCTTTTCCACAATTAATAAATAAGTCCACAATAAAGTATGTGATAGAAGTACATACTGGGTAACATTTATGACACAAAATAAACTAGCACATACAAATATTATGCATCAATAGAAATAAATAATAATAAAATTAACTAGCAAACATTGCTCATGAAGGAGACTGAGAAGGCTTGAGTTGTTAAAGACTAAGGACTTGCAAGACAGATAAAGATGAGCATTAAAAGCAGATAAAATAATGTGTCTTATTTTATCTAAAAGAAGGTAACAGGAGAGATAGACAAAAGTCAGTCAATGGAAGAACTTATGCACAAGGAAATTACAGACTGTGCTAGCTGTTCCAAAAATATTTTAACTTTTAATGGTCGGAATAAAGTTTTTGTTTTCCAACTACTTCCAAGTTATTGCATCGACCTATATTGAAGAGGAATGCATACAATAAGGATATAAATTATTTTAGGAACCCAAATGAAAACTGCTCAATTTCACATAGTTCCACCCACTTATTTTTAACCACTGGGTGAGGTGTGACACAGGAGATTATACTACTTGCCATAGTCCCATAAGTAGAAAGGTTCTTCTTAAGGATCTAGGCTCACATGCTATGATTCTTACTCCAGGGTTTTTTCCACTGGGCCTCAAAATATTTTAGTAGTTTTCACATAATGACGTTTGAAAATTAAAAAAAAAAAAGATTTCTTTAAAAGAATTGAAATCTCATTTTAAAAAATTAAGGTAAATCATTTAAGGCAAACGTTCAAAAGGAGTTCTACTAGAAGTTTAATATAATACACATAATTAAATAAGCTGTCCCCCAATTATGTCAGCAAAAGAAGAAAAAATAAAACAGATGAGAAAGAAGAACATAAAAAAACACTGATCCCAGAGAGACTCAAGATGGCCAATTAACAACAGCTCAGAATTGTAGTTCCCAGTGAAAGCGCAGAGAGTGAGTGGATGCTGCACTTTCAGATGAATTTTTATTGCCCACAGACTGGGAGATTCCCAGCGGAGGAGCCACACGGGTCGCCAGCGTGACTTTTTTGGCCAGCGCGGCTATTTTGCCAGCGCCCCGGCGTGGCACTTCTCAATGTGGAGTATATGGGACAGGGTGCTCATTGAGTCGGGCTCGGCTGGTCCCATCCCCACAAGGAGAACAGCAATTGGAAGCGCTGAGGACTGAGTTTTATAGTAAGCACAGCTGAACTGGGAAGGTCCAGCTCTGTGGGGAAGGGGCGTCCGC
>CAUYLG010062968.1:0-13191 GCA_963573385.1 Cacajao melanocephalus | reverse complement strand
GACATAGGATTGTTCTGTCAGAAAACCCTCTCCCAGTTCCCCTGCAGATCTTCAGGAATCCACATCTCTCCAGAGATCTCTGTGCCCACAGGTGGTACCTCCAGAGTGGAGAAGACCCTTTGTCAAGAAGGGAAGCAGAGTGGGAGGAGAGGGTCCTGCAGGCAGAGGTGGAATCAACGTCCACTCTGCCTCTTGCAAGCTGTGTGACCCTGGGTGAACGTTCTTCCTTTGGGAGCCTCCATTTTCTTAGATTTGGAGCAGGGCCGTCACACTGACCTTGCAGAGTTCTGAGACTCAGAGACAGAACATGAAAAGCCAGGAGAACATTCTCTTAAGAATAGCCACGACTCATGTGTGAGCAATAGGATTTCCGTTCCTCTCTTTCTCTCCCTGGCTCTGATGCAAGGAACATGCTCTGGCGATGGTGGTGAGGGAGGACGGAGGATTGACATAGACACCCCTGGGTCAGAAACATGCTTCTTTATTACCGTGTAGTGCCTCTGTCTTCCCTGGGACAGGCCCCCAGCCTGCCTACATTTGCAGACAGACACAGTGGCATGGGGGGACAACAGTTTGTCCCCATGACTTGTTTTCTCTCCCCTGCTGTCAGCAGGACTCAGTGGAAGGGAGGCTTTATGACACTGATGCTGCCATTTAGAAACCTGAAGAAGGGGAAGGGGCAAGGGACCGTCACCTGCGGCATCAGGTGCAGCTTGTGTGGGTGTTGGTGTTTTGTCTCTTGTGTTGAAAGATTTCAAAACATTTCCTCCTGCCTTGCAGCTCAACATGGCTGAACGGGAGCCTCGTCCTCTGTCAGAATGGCCCTACTTGCCCTACCTCATGGCTTGCCCTTCCAGACCACTGATGGGCTGCCGGCCACCTCCTCCACCTTCTGGTCCTCTGGGACCTCAACCACCCTCTGCAACTGAAGGTTTTCTGGAACCTCTCATAGCTCCTCCAATGGAACATCCTCTGGAACCTGAAACACCTTCTCCAGCTGAAGGTTTACTGAGACCTCAGACACCTCAGCCACGTGTGTTTCCTAAGGGACCTCAGCAACATCCTCCAATGGAGTGTCCCCTGGAACCTCAACCACCTCCTGTACTAGAGTGTCCCCTGGGACCTCAGCCACCTCCTGTACTAGAGTGTCCGCTGGAACCTCAACCACCTCCTGTACTCAAGTGTCCTCTGGAACTTCAACCACCTCTGTATTAGAGGCTCCACTGGGACCTCAACCACCTCCTGCACTTGAGTGCCCCCTCGGAACTCAGCCACCTCCTGTACTCGAGTGTCCTCTGGGACCTCAACCAACTTCTGCACTCAATGCCCCCCGGGAACTAAACCACCTCCTGCACTCAAGAGCCCCCTGGGACCTCAACCACCACCTGTTCCAGTGCCCCCTGGGACTTCAACCACCTCCTGCACTCGACTGCCCCCTGGGAACTCAACCACCTCCTGCCCTCGGGTGCCCCCTGGAACCTCAACCACCTCCTGCCCTCGGGTGCCCCCTGGGACCTCAACCACCTCCTGTTCCAGTGCCCCTTGGGACCTCAACCACCTCCTGCACTCGGGTGCCCCCTGGTACCTCAACCACCTCCAGCACTTGAGTGCCCCCGGGATGTCAGCCTCCTCCTGCACTCGAGTGCCCCCTCAGAACTGAGCCACCTCCTGCACCCGAGTGCCCCCTGGGACCTCAGCCACCTCCTGTACTCGAGTGCCCCCTGGGACCTCAGCCATCTCCTGGACTCGAGTGCCCCCTGGGACCTCAGCCATCTCCTGGACTCGAGTGCCCCCTGGGACCTCAGCCATCTCTGGACTCGAGTGCCCCCTGGGACCTCAGCCATCTCCTGGACTCGAGTGCCCTCTGGGACCTCATCCACCTCCTGCACTCGAGTGCCCTCTGGGACCTCAACCACCTGCTGTACTCCAGTGCCCTCTGGGACCTCAACCACCTGCTGTACTCCAGTGCCCTATGGGACCTCATCCACCTCCTGCACTCGAGTCTTCTCTGGAACGTCCACCACCTTCTCCACTCGAGTGCACTCTGGGACGCAGCGACTTCCTCCACTGCAGTGTCCTCTGAGGTCTCAACCACCTTCTCCACCTGAAGATCTACTGGGACCTGAGACACCTCCTCTATTCAAGTGCCCAGAGGGACCTCAGCAACTTTCTCCACTTGAATGTCCCCTGGAACCTCAACCACAAGCTGCACTCGAGTGTCCTCTAGAACCTCAACCACCTCCTGTGCTAGAGTGTCCGCTGGGACACCTGAGTGAGGACCAAGTCAGCTGAGCCATACAAAGATCCCTGATCCACAAAAACTGTGAGATAATAAATGTGCCTTGTTTGAAGCCGCCAAGCTTGGGAGCAACTTGTTACACAGCAGGAGATAACTACTACAGCAGCACTGAGATCTGTTTTCTGGCCTTTGAACTCATTTATTCTCTTTCTTCTTATCCTGTTTTCTTCACCAAGACTGTCACAGACCTTGCTCAGGGTCTGTCCCATTCCTTACCACCCAGCTCAGTTTCCACTTTCCCTCTGAGTCTCTCTGATTATTTCAACTCATGATGGTTTTTCTCTTCTGCAGACATAGGCTTTATTGTCTTAAGCAGGCCAGGGTTTCTTTGGGCATTCCCTTGTCCTTGAATAGCACAACCTGAAACACAGCACAGCAGGATTTATTTTTATTTGTTTATTTTCCGTCCTTCCTATCTTTGTATTAGACACTCTTTCACTTTTTTCTTTCCTTTTTTGAAGATACAATATGTCGTTATTAACTAGAGTCGCCATGCTGTACAGTGAGTCTGTTGAATATATTTCTGCTGTTCAACTGAAATTTTGTATCTTTTCCCGAACATTTCCTCAACCTCTTACCCCACACCCCATACCTCCGCCTCCGGTAACCACGACTCTTCTCTCGGCTTCGAAGGGGTAGCCAGCTAGTTAGATGCCACCAGCCGAATGGCCTGGGAAAACAGACTTGCAGTAGACGTGATCCTGGCAGGAAAAGGGGGTGTATCTGTTCTGCTGGGTGGAAAGTGTTGCGCTTTCATTCCCAACAATACTGCGCAGATGGAACCGTCACAAAAGCCTTACAAGGGCTAACAACTCTAGCCAACACATTGGCCAAAAATGCCAGAATTAATAACCCATTTACTAACTGGCTAGATGGTTGGTTCGGAAAATGGAAAGGAATGATCGTTTCTACCCTAACATCCCTTATAATAGTGGCTGGAGTCCTAACAGCTGCAGGGTGTTGCATTATCCCGTGTTGGAGGGTTAACCCCAAAATTAATAAATGGCCATCAACAAACATATCAACTGTTACCAGAAACCAAATCAGATCTACTCTCTAATAATGAAGGGAGTCAACAGCTCTTAAAACAATTTAAGAAGCAAGGAACACAAAATAAATAAGAAAATGGGACCAAACAGGGAAACAAAGAAAAGAGAAGGGAATTGTAGGAAATAATGTATAGGGTGGTCCATTTCCAAGACAAAGTGCCTTGAATAGGTTGGGCCTGCAGACTATGGAAGGACAGGATCTACCAGGCCCCTGCTTTAATGGACGGCACCTGTTGTTGGGGCCCCTTTAGCTGCCTTCACCCGAACCAAAGAGTTTAGTCTAGAATGAAAGTTTGCTAGCCTGCAAAATGCTCGCTGTATCTACTCATCACCTTGCCTGACTACCTGGGTCACAAGTCACATACTTTAAACGCCCCCGAGCTGACTGTCATTGCAATGCATTATGGGCTGCAGCAAGATTCAGCGAGACGACCCTAAAGAAAACACCTAAAAGCCCCAACTCAACGACTGACAGGTGACATCCATGAAGACTGTGACCCCACAGTACTCAGCCTGTAAGAAAGAGTGGGATAGACTTTGTTGGAAATAGATGCTCGGTGCCACAAAGAAGAATCAGCACTGAGACAAAGAATCTCTCAGCAACGCAACTTTTACTTCCTGGACTGCAGGAAGGGGACCCTCACCAGCCATCATGCCGCGAGAGTGCAACGAACAAATGGAAACACACAAGTTTATCCTTACGCATTTGGGGTCGTCCTTACTGCAATGTCTGATCTCCGTTGGCTGAAGTCAGACCTCACAATCTAAACTAAAACCTGATTGGTGAACAGCTTAAAACTTTTCTAAGCAGGTAAAAGCAACGGAGAGCTGGGACATGCCTGTGAGCACGTCCAGCACAGATACCTTGGTGAAAGTACAAGGACACAGAGTGTACTATACACCTGTAAGCACGGCATGTTTAACAGCTACATAAGACAGGACTTAACAAAGTTATTAGCACACTATTTTTTAACAAGAAAGGAAAGTTTAAAAAGGAACTTTTTTACTTCCAACAGACTTGCGCTCTAGGAGACAAACTGCTGCTTGTAACTGTGCTGGGTGTGCCTGCCCACCAGACACCCAATCTTGCAAGACCATCGTTAAAAGTCTCACTTCCACTGTTCTCTGTGTCTCCGAGCCCATTCTTTGGGTTTGGATGGGTGAATTTGTTTCACACTTGCAAGATCCAGTGCCTGGTGGGCAGGCACACCCAGTGTGGTTACAACAAGCAGTGTATCCTGTCGTGCACAGATTCCTCACTGGCTGAGTACTGTGGGGCTGCAGTCTTCCTGGTTGTTGCCTGTCGGTCGTTGATTTGGGGCTTTTAAGTGTTTTCTTTAGGGTTGTCTCTCTGAATCTTGCTGCAGCCCATAATGCATTGCAGTCATGGTCAGCTCTGGGGCTCTTTAAGTATTTGACTTCTGATCTTGGCAGTCGGGCAAGCTGATAAGAATAGATAAAGCAAGCTATTTTGCAGGCTAGTACGTTTTCATTTTAGACCAAACTTTTTGGTTCAGGTGAGGGTAACTAAGGGGCCCTGATGAGCAGGCACTGGCTATTTAGGCAGGGGGTGAGTGTATCTTGTTATTTCATAGTCTGAGGACCCATGCCTATATGAGGCATTCTAATTTGAAAATGGACCATCATATACATCATTTTCTACAGTCAGAGAAAGTACTTATGAGCCAGAAGCTAAAATCATGAAGAAATTGAGGAGAGGGTGATGTGGGTAGCAGCCAGCACATAAAGCAGCAGAGACGGAGCCTCTGGAAGAGGGAGCGGGGTGGGCTCGTGGTGAGGGGAAGATAGCACCTGTCCTCTGGAACCACTGCCCAGACTGAATTTTTGGGCTTCTCAGATTATTCAATTCCTCTAAGTCCTTACTTGCTTTTGTCTGATGATGTCCCCCATTCTGAAAGTGAGATCTTGAAAGCTCCCTCATGATCATGATCATCATCATTATCATCATTGTCAGAAACGGGGTCTCAGTCTGTCACTCAGGCTGGAGTGCAGTGGTGCGATCCTGGCTCACTGCGGCCTCAAACTCCTGCTCTCAAGTGACCCTCCTGCCTCAGCTTCCTGAGTAGCTGGGACTACAGGTGGGTGCCACCATGCCCAGCTATTTTGTTTTTAATTTTTTTTCATAGAGATGGGGTCTCGCTATGTTGCCAAAGCTGGTCTTGAATTCCTGAGCTCAAAGGGTCCTCCTGCCTCAGTTTCGCCAGATTACAGGGATGAGCCACTGCAGCCGGCCTGTTTGGTGCTTTGACCCTAAGTCCCACCTGCCAACTTGCTGCTCTGGGTTACTTTCTTTTCTCTTCCTATCCTTGTTTTTCCCTTTTGCTGTTACCCATCTCCCTTTTTATGTTCCACAGGTCTCTATCACTTTGTTTTAGCTGAATTTCTTGGAAAACACATGCCAGAATGTTGCATTCCACAGCCTCCGTCTTCACCAGAATTCAGTGTCCTCTTGAGGACTCCTGATTCTGTTTTCTCATTAGAACATCTCCTCAAGGAGTTCTTCTGCAGGTGAGCACATTGGTGACACGTTGCTATGTTCCTGGGGAAGTCCATGTTGACATGTTGCTGTATTCTTAGGCGAGTACATTGGTGACATGTTGATGTATTTTTGGGCAAGCACATTGGTGATTTATTGCTATATTTTTGAGCAGTTACACTGGTGACACATTGCTGTATTCTTCAGTGAAGACACTGGTGGCATGTCGCTGTATTCTTAGGTGAATACACTGGTGACATCTGCTGTATTCTTAGGGAAGTACATTGGTGACGTTATATTCTTGGGCAAGTACACTGGTGGCACGTTGCTGTATTCTTGTTCTTCATGTTTAGCAGCTCATACAAGTTTACAAGAATATTCCTAAAGATTCATTTTCACCATCAGTTGTACCCAAAACTTGGTCAGCCCTTTTAACAGGCAGATTCAGCTTTTCCTTTGTTTCAGGAAATGTTCTCTTTTGTGCTTCGTCACAGCCTCTCCTCCATCTGCCTCTTTTCCTCCCCCTGAAGCTCTGATATTTGCACCTCATGTCCTAGGTCTGTTTTCAAATCTTTTCTCTCATCTTTTCAATTTCTTTGTGTTCCTGTCAATTCAAGATTTTTCTTCTACTTAATCTTCAAGACCACTAATTTGAATCTCAATGGTCATCTTCAGTTCATTTGCAACTGTTTTTCAGTAGACTTTATTTTTTGGAAGAATTTCCGGTTCACAGCAAAATGAAGCAGAAAGTGCAAAGAGCTCCCATAGCCACCTGACCCCGCACGTGCACGGCCTCCCCTGTCAACATGCCACACCAGAGTGGCACGTTCCTTACGATTGATGAGCCTACGTGGACACATCATTATCACCCCAAGTCCTTAGTCCACACTGGAGTTCATATTCCATATAAAAAATAAAAGGGAGGCAGGTGCTGATAACCAAGACAATGGGAAAGACTTCAAATGTATATCAGGGGTCTTTGGCCCTTCCCATCACAAGCTAGACGACCCAGGCCTAGGGCCCCACTCCCCAAAAACTTACCAGGTTTTGATAAGTATAATGAGAAGAGGACAGACACTGATCCCCACTCTGTTCTGTGGCTCTTTGTGGTCCAAGTCTTCCTCCAAACGCTTCATATTCCAATCTTCTCCCAGACCATGGTCTCCAATGCTGTTCCCAAGTTCTGTCCAGCCCAGAGTTTCAAGCGAAGCCTAAAACCTTACCCACGACCCCACAACCTCACAATCTCCGTGCCCACTGTGCTGCAGAGCAGAGGCCGAAATGGGTCGGAGTGAAAGTCAGCAGGAGAGGAGCGGTACTACTTACGCAAGCTACCGTCTTCCACGAACACCCTCCGAATTTTAATTCTGAAAAGACATGCAAAATTTCTAAATGTCAGTCAACAGAATTCAACAGGGACTCAAAACAGACATACACTATGATAGGGAGGCCTGGAGGTGGGCGAGTAACCTAAACACAGATGCTGCTGACTGAGCTCTTAAAGTCACCATTTAATCAGGTAAAAGGCTGCCTCTATGAGAAGCAAAGTGCATCTCTGCAGAGATTAACATATAGCTTGCCAATCTGGAGGGCACCTCATCAGGACTGGGATCAGAAGTAGGGACTGATGGGAAAACGGAAGGAAAGGAGAGAAATTCTCACGCAAAAGGGAGGGGTCCCAGGCAAGGGCAGCTGGGCCTGGGGCCTGAGAAAGAAGGCAGCCAGTGGGAACCGATGCCTAAGAGCGTGGCCAGGGGCACTGTGGTAAGTGCACTTCAGTTTTCTTCTCAGTAACGTGCTCCTTGCGCTCTCCTCAGGGTGTAGCATGCGCCCCTTAAACAAAGTCTCCTTGGATTAGCAATGGTTTGCTGATGACAGTGTCTTCGTTATTGCTGCCACAACAGAATATCTGAACTGGGTAGTTCACGAAGAACAGACACTCACTCTCTCACAGCCCTGGAGGCTGGGAAGTCTAAGGTCAAGGTGCTGGTGTCCGGTGTGGGCCTTCTGACTGTGCCCTCACATGTTGGGACGCGGAAGGACAAGAGACCATGAATCTGGTGTCCTCACATGGAAGGAAAGCAGAAGAGGGTGAGTGCTTTCCCTCAAGTCCTTCTTACAGCATCACCAACCCATTACAAGCTCCTCCCACTAGGACCCACCTCTCGGCACTCTTGCGTTGGGGATGATGCTTCCAACACACGAATGTCAGGGGACACATGCAGAGCACGGCAGAAAGGAGCCTCTCTTTCCCCCATGGAGTAAAACTGAGCAGAGACCCAAAGTGGGCAGCTGGAAAAGCAGCCTAACTGGGGTGAACTCTGTGAATGGGGAAGAGAGAAAACAAGAGCAGAGAGATCTGTGGGATTTTCAGAAATGCTTCCCTGCAAACACCACAATGACATTATATTACCATTTGTATGGTAAAGGAAAGAATACTGGCCGGGTGTGGTGGCTCACGCCCGTAATCCCAGCACTTTGGAAGGCCAAGGCAGGAAGACTGCTGCAGACAAGGAGTTTGAGACCAGCCAGGGCAACATGGCAAGACCCATCTCTACAAAAAGTTTAAAAATTAGCTGGGTATGGTGACACACACCTATAGTCCCAGCTACTCAGGAGGCTGAGGTAGGAGAATCCTTCAAGCCCAGGAGTTAGAAGCTGTAGTGAGCTGTTATCAATCACACCACCGCACTCCAGGCTGGGTGTCAGAGCAAGACCTTGTCTCAAAAAACAAAAAACAAAAAAAAAAAGGAGGGGATTTCCAATGATATCGTTCAGATGTCCCCTCCAATTCTTATGTTGGGGGGCGGGGGCGGGATAAAAGATGTTTGGATCAGCTGGGCGTGGTATCTCACACCTGTAATCCCAGCACTTTAGGAGGCCAAGGCGGGCAGATCATGAGGTCAAGAGATCGAGACCATCCTGGCCAACATGGTGAAACCCTGTCTCTACTAAAAATACAAAAATCAGGCAGGTGTGGTGGCGCACACTTGTAATCCCAGCTACTCAGGAGGCTGAGGCAGAAGAATCACTTGAACCCAGGAGGCGGAGGTTGCACCACTGCACTCCAGCCTGGCAACAGAGCAAGACTCCGTAGGAAAAAAAAAAAAATGTTTGGATTGTGAGGGGCAGATCCTTCATGAACGCCTTAGCACCATACCCTTGTTGATGACTGAGTTCACCCAAGATCTGGTTGTTTAAAAATGTGTAGGCCGGGCACGATGGTTCATGCCTGCAATCCCAGCACTTTGGGAGGCTGAGGTGTGCGGATCACCTGAGGTCAGGTGTTTGATACCCACCTGGCCAACATGGCAAAACCCCATCTCGACTAAAAATTCAAAAAGTAGCCAGGCCTGGTGGCAGGCGCCTGTCATCCCAGCTACTCAGGAGGCTCAGGCAGGAAAATCGCTTGAACCTGGGAGGTGGAGGTTGCAGTGAGCTGAGATCGCACCATTGCACTCCAGCCTGGGAGACAGAATGAGACTTCGTTTAAAAAATAAAAATAAAAATGTGTGGCACCTCTCCCCCGCCACCTGTTCTCACCATGTGGAGCACCTGTGCCTGCTTCATCTTCCATCATGAGTAAAAGCTCCCTGAGGGCCTCACCGGAAGCCAAGCAGACACTGCTGCCGTGTTTGTACAGCCTGCAGAACCATGAGCCCGTGAAGCCCCTTTTCTTTACAAATTGCCCAGCCTCAGAAAACTGTACCAGGAGTGAGGTGTTACTATAAAGACACCTGAAAGTGTGGAAAGGACTTTGGAACTGGGTAATGGGCAGAGACTGGAAGAATTTGGAGGGCTCAGAAGAAGACAGGAAGATGAGGGAAAGTTTAGAGCTTCCGAGAGACAGGGTAAATGGTTGTGACCAAAATGCTGATAGTGAAAAGGACGGGGAAGTCCAGGCTGATGAGGTCTCACGTGGAAATGTGGGACTCATTGAGAACTGGATCAAAGGTCACTCTTGTTATGCTGCGGCAGAGAGCATGTCTGTATTGTGTTCATACCCTAGGAATCTGTGGACATTTGTACTTAGCAGTGACGATTTACGGTATCCAGTAGAAGTAATTTCTAAGCAGCAAAACATCTGAGGCATGACCTGGTTCCTCCTAACAGCCCACATTCAGATGCAGGAGCAAATAAATGACTTAAAGTTGGAATTTATATTTGAAGGAAACACAAAACCTAAAAGCTTGGAAAACTTGCAGCCTGGCCAAGTGACACAGCAAGAAAAAGCATTATCAGGAGAGGAATTCAGGAAGGCTACGGAGCAACCACTTGCTAGAGAGATTTGCATGGATAAAAGGGAGGCAGCTGCTGATAACCAAGACGGGAAAAAGACTTCAAATGTATCTCAGGGATCTTTGCCCCTTCCCGTCACAAGCTAGAGGACCCAGGCCTAGGGCCCCACTGTCCTGTGCAGCCTCGGGACATCGTTCTCCGCATCCGGGCCACTCAGAGGGGCCCAGGTACAGCTCAGGCCACTGCTTCGGAGGGTGGAAGCCATGCGCCTCAGTACCTCCCACGTGGTGTTAACCCTGCAGGCATGCAGAGTGCAAGAGCGAAGCTTTGGCTGCCTCCGCCTAGAGTTCAGACGTCTGTGAGAAATCCTGAGGGCCCAGGCAAACGTCTGCTGCAGGGCAGAGCCCCCACAGAGAACAAGTACTAGGGGAGTGTGAAGGGGAAATGTGGGGTAGGAGGTCCCACACAGAGCCCCCACTAGTGCGCTGCCTGCCTGTGGAGCTGTGGGAAGGAGGCCACCGTCCTCCAGGTCCCAGAATGATGGAGCCACTGGCAGCTTGCATCCTGAGCACGGAAGAGCTGCAGGACACAACTCCAGCCCATGACAGCAGCTGGACGGAGTGAACCCTGCAAGGTCACGAGGGTGGAGTTGCCCAGGGCCTTAGGCGCCCACTCCTCACACCAGTGCACCCTGGATGTGGGACAGGGAGTTCAAGGAGATTATTTTGAGCTTTAAGATTTAATGGCTGCCCTGCTGGACATCAGACATGCACGGGGTCTGCGGCCCCTTCCTTTTGGCGGATTTCTCCTTTGGAATGGGAATGCTTACCCAACGTCTCCACCCTCTTTGTATCTTTTTTAGCCTTTTTTTTTCTTTTTTTGAGATGGAGTTTCACTCTTGTCACCCAGGCTGGCGTGCAGTGGCACAATCTCGGCTCACTGCAACCTCTGCCTCCTGGATTCACGATTCTCCTGCCTCAGCCACCCAAGTAGCTGGGATGACAGGTGCACCCAACCACACAGAGCTAATTTTGTATTTTTAGTAGAGACAGGGTTTCTCCATGTTGGCCAGGCTGGACTCGAATACTGGACTCAGGGGATTCACATGTCTTAGCCTCCCAAAGTGCTGGGATGATAGGTGTGAACCGCTGCACCCAGCCCCTCATTGTATCTTGGAGGTAAATAACATGTTTTGATTTTTACAGGTTCATAGGTAGAAGGAACTTGGACTTGGAATGAGTCAAGACTTTGGGGAACTGTTGGGTAGAGAGGTCTGTGTTTTACCATGTGAGTAGGACATGAGATTTGAGGGGTCAGGGATATCATGATACAGCTGGGAGATCCCCTCCAAATCTCTTGCTATAATGTAATCCCCAGCGTTGAAGGAGGGGGCTGCGGGGAGGTGTTTGGATCATGGGGGTGGATCCCTATGAATGGCTCAGCGCCGTCCGCTTGGTGATGAGAACGTTCACTCAGATGTGTTTGTTCACAAGTGTGTGGCCCCGCCCCCCCCTTGCTCCCACACTCAGCATGTGGCGTGCCTGCTCCCGCCTCGCCTTCTGCTATGAGGAAAAGCTCACTGAGGGCCTCCCCAGAAGCCGAGCAGAGGCGGATGCCATGCCTGTGGAGCCTGCAGAACCATGAGCCAATCAAACCTCTATCCTTTATACATCATCCAGCCTCAAGCATTTCTCTACAGCAATGCAAAGAACGGTCTAATATACCCAGAAAGCTGAGAATGGCACGAGTAAAATATTACTTAATATCATATACATGAATATTTATATTTATATTATGCTTGCAGAAATTACCAAATCCATCTCCAGGAGACACGATAATGAGCAATTTGTTTTCTTCTTCCTGTTTCCTGTAAAGACCATGGATAACTTTTGAAATCTAAAAACGTAAAGTTAATATTATTGGGGGAGTCAACACAGGAACATGAGGGCACTTGGGCAGAGGCTGTCACCCATTGGTCACGTGGTCAGCAGAGAGCAGGTGACCAGCACCCTGGGGCTCTGTAGGAAGCACCCACAGCCTGGAGCTGAGGTTTTAATTGTAGGGGACAAAACAAATGGGGGAAAGACAAATTTAGCACACAAAAAAAACAGATGCTCAACTGAACCAGGAGGAAGTCACTAGCAAAGAGGAAAAAAATAGAGCTCTGGAAAAGTAGTGAAAACAGTCACAAGGAAGGGCCCTGTGTCTAGCCTGACTCTGGACAGGTATGTAGAGAGCCCAGGCTCAGAGGGCTCCACAGCTGCTCCTCCTGCTCACCTGCTCCTCCACCTGCTCCACCCTCAATCCACCGGAAACATGGGCTGCTGTGGCTGCTCCAGAGGCTGTGGCTCCAGCTGTGGGTGCTGTGGCTCTTGTGGGGGCTCCAAGGGAGGCTGTGGCTCCTGTGGCTGCTCCCAGTGCAGTTGCTGTAAGCCCCGAGGCTGCTCCTCAGGCTGTGGGTCATCCTGCTGTCAGTCCAGCTGCTGCAAGCCCTGCTGCTCCCAGTCCAGCTGCTGTGTCCCCGTGTGCTGCCAGTGCAAGATCTGAGGCTCTGAACCCAGACCGTGAGGTCTCTCCTGTTTGGTGAAAGTGTTTCTTATGGTTTTCCTGAATCAGTTCATCCCACACATCCTCCCGGAGGCTCCTGCACCTGCTCCAGCTCATATCCATGCACACACCTCCTTCCATGGCTCGGCTCTCCACTGGGCCCTGCCTTCGGCCTCCTCACTCCAGACACGCATGTTTCTGTGATGCAGAAGGTGTCCTTGCCTGGACGCGGGCACCGAGCCGATTGCCACAGTGTTCCCTGCATTTGGGTGTGGACCATCTTCTTCTCCCGCCTGGCTGACTGGGATGCAAGGTCTGACCCCACAAGGCCAGGCTGACGTTTCTGAGTGATCACTAAGAACCAGCTTCTCAACACCATCGGGACACTGGGTCCTCCTAGGCCGCTGTCTATTCTCTTATGACCCACCTGTGACCAGGAAGGGCTCCTTCCTTCCTGTTGTCTCCATCTGTTTAAAAAAGAAAAACAATAAGCAGTGAATTTCCTTGCAATAAAGCCTCTCCTGTCTGTAAACCAACTGTACACTTGGTGCGATTCTGTC
>CAUYLG010062966.1:0-57296 GCA_963573385.1 Cacajao melanocephalus | reverse complement strand
ACTGCAACCTCTGCCTCCCAGGTTCAAGTAATTCTCCTGCCTCAGCCTCCTGAGTAGCTAGGAGTACAGGCACATGCCACCATACCCAGCTAATTTTTGTATTTTCAGTAGAGATGGGGTTTCACCGTGTTTGCTAGGATGCTCTCAGTCTCTTGACCTCTTGATTCACCCCCCTTGGCCTCCCAAAGTGCTGGGATTACAGGCGTGAGCCACCACACCCAGCCTCAGCCTTCCTTATCTGTAAGTTGGAGATAGTATGCCTCATATGCTACTGTAGGGATTAATGAGTTACTATGTATAAGGATTTTATAGTGTGGGCACATAATAAGTAGTCAATAAATATAAACCATTATTATAATTATTAATCACCTTTTTGGTACCATGTTCATATACCCGCCCCCCCCCCCAGGAAAATTTTAGCCTCTTTTCCTCAGAATCATCTGGAGAGCTTGTGCCTGGGTGCAACTGCACCAAACCCAGGATCAAACACAGACTTGTTAATAATTTTTAAATTGTCACATCTTAAGATCAAGACCCGATGTATTTATTTGGGATAAAATGCCATCTGAGCTACTCTGTGAGTATGATGGTAGATGGCTGTTACATTTATCAGACTGTTTAAAGTGACATTCTGGAATTCTGGGATGAGCTATCAAAATTTCTAACCATGTTCTTTAAGAGCCAAAGCCTTATTTGCTACCTACCGTGAAATCTGTCTAGATTTATTTCGTTGTGATGGGTAGAGTTGCTGCTGTCAGCCAAGAGGCATAGCAGGTATATCTGCCCTAAATGATGCTCATTTGGAGAGACTGGCAGTACTGAAGGTGACTTTTATTGAAGTTAGAAAATATGTGCATATTCTTATTAAAACAAATTATCCAAAATAATTAATTTATCATATGTAAAATGAGGGAGAAAATGTGATTTTTAATCAGCTAAGGTGGTTGAGTATTAATAAAAAGAAGTGAAGGTGTGACTGTTTGTTCAATGGAAATAAAACCCTCAGATCTGTGCTCAGTAATTGGGAAAAGCAATTTCTGGTTCTTACTTGACTTCATTTTTTAATAACTTGGACTCAGATAAAATGCATAGGTAATAATGAAATAACATTTTGATTCTACTATGGTTTTCAATAAACAATGTAATATATTCCAGCAGGTTAACAAAACATCCTATGATTTAGGAAATGCTACCACTTTGGCCTATAAGAATTGGTTTATTTTTCTTTTTTTTTTTTTTTGGAAAGTATTAGAACAATATGCCAGAAATATCCCGGTCTTGATTAGAACTTTGGGGACAGAGAATATGTTTAAATAAGGGAAAGTTGAGGCACATTCTACTTATTAATGAAGTATGCACTTTACTCCTATTTTTTCTGGATTTTCAGCAAAGTTAAGCTTCTGGTTTGGTTTGCAAAGTGCAGGAGAGCCTACTGGCTCGAGAGAAAAGGAGTCGTCTTGTATTTGTTTCTTTCAGTGAATGGTCGCTCAGCTCCTGTATTTCTCCCTGTAGGTGGCTGAAGTTTACATTAAAGGGTAGATTTCCTGATTGCCGGTTAGCATATGCATCAGGCTACCAGCCACCTAACTGGCTGAGGATGCTCTTGCTTTTTTCAAGGGTGAACATTCTCCCCCTGCCTTGCAGCAAGAAGGGAGCGAGGGGAGCGAGGTGCACCAGGGAGGCACATGATAGTGCCCTATAAAGCCAGTAGAGGAAATCTTGTAAAGTGTGAATGCACAGGCTTAGATTCTCCTGTCCTTGAGTCGGGGACATGTGCTTGTGGAGAATGACCCTGTCAAGTTCAAGGAGTGCCATCTCCCGATCCAGCAACAGGATTTGTTCCAGAGAAGAATCCCCAGGTCTTGGGACTGTTGACAGATGGCCGTGACTATGCTTAGTGTGGTCACTGAACTGAGAACGGTCCCTCTCATCTTTGAGTATGCAATTACCTTTATAGCCGATTGCGACACCCTCAAATCGTATCATAAGGTGGATGAGTCCATTGCCCATGCTGAGAGCTGCTACTTCTGCCTTTATAGACTCACTCACCTACCAGAGATGTATGAGGGACCCCAAACGGTCAGTCAAAAATGTTAACCTGCACTAAGACAAGACCCAGCATCAGCGACACTAGACACAACATAGAAATCAGAGAAAAGTTACTGTCCAGCAGTTTTAACCACCAATACCCATTTATTTTAATGGAAAAAAAACTCTGCATTCTATATGTTCCAAAAAGATTTACTATTGAAACAAATACAATATATGGAACTCTATCTGTATAATTTCACTACAACAAAGACAACATATGACTTCTACTTCCTACAGAAGGCTAACTGAAAAGCACAGTGCAAACATAGATTGCATAAGAAAGCATGTGTGTGTGTGTGTGTGTGTGTGTGTGTGCGGTTAAAACCTTTAGTAAGCAACTGCATTAAAATATGCTAAGACACTTACCTTACCCTAGTTCGTGGCGAGCGCTAATAAAAAGCCACAAGCTGTCACTAGTTTTATTTGATAGAAAAATTTGGTGTGAGCTTTGATGATTCATTTACGGTTTATCAACAAGAAGGTAATCTTAGAACAAGCACTAACTTTCCGCTTTTACATGCTCACAGAATACAAATCAGTTACTTTTCATACATAATGAACATCTTTTATTTTCAGGTTTGCAAACAACGGTAGTCAATTCACACAAAAGGGTACTTTAAAAACTACCTGTATTTACTCTATTTTATGCCTGTATATATGAAACAAACAGAGTGAATGTGCATAAATGTATGTCTGTACATGTGGGTATATATGTGGATACAAGATGGTACCTGTGGACCTCTTTGTATGCATGTATGACCTCCATGATGACATTTACAGTTGTATGTTTACTCAGGAGGGAGAGATTCTCTACCATGATCTGTGTCCCCATAAGAATCAATGTGACTGCAGATTCGTGACACATATAAATGCAGGTGGATGCCCACGAAAGAAAATGTCAGCCCTTTTCTTGGCATTTGGTGGTGAAATTGCCTGCTCTGCTCCTCACCACCTTGGCTCAGGATCATGGCATTGGATGGCAGTGAAAATTGGTTGTAGTCCTCGAACTCAATAAAGAGAAAGGACTTCTTTCTCTGCTCTCCCTCTCTGTGGACCTGCCTGGCTGGCTGTGGCAGCATTCAGACTGAACGGAACAGTGGAGAAGTAGCTTCAGAGCAAAAGTGACAGCTCTGTGGTCTGTCCTCACGCTGACCTTGATGCGGGAGACCCTGGAGGGTTCAGTTATTTAGTTTCCACCCCGCTTTGCTTAACCTGGCAAGGAATAAGAGCATCAAAACGAGGCTTCTCCGGGATAGTCTCTCTCTATAAATATCGTGTATATACACATGCAGATACTCATACATATACCACTACTAACCCACAGACAAAGCTGGGTGCCTGGAGCACTGGCTAGCGACATGTTAACACACCAGAAAAAGTAGTCATTGTTCCTGCTCCCAGAAGATCAAGCCATATGTCATGATCTTTAAACATTCAGGGAAAATTCAGAAGATTCCATTAATTAAAGGAGGGAGGAAGATGCTGTCAAAATGATGAAGTACAGACTAAGTGAAATTGCAAAGAAACAAAAATCTGGAACACTTGAGGCCTAGTTGTGAAGTTCGATAGCTGTAAACTGCAATCTTCAGATTTGGATAGATTTTTTTTTTTCTTTTTCCTGTTGCTATGGAAACTTGGAAGTCAAGCTTCAAATGTCAGGCGTTCTCACAGACCTGAACAGAGAAGGTTCACAGTTAAGTCAGGAATATCACCACTCAATTCAAACATTTTAGCTAAAAACCAGATAAATGATGGGCAAGCTATAATAAACACATTTTTAAACATCACACGACTTTGGGGGATTTTTTTTTTTTCCTTAAGGATCACACTGGAAGACAGAATGAATGCTTATATCATAAAAAGCTGGACTTCTCTGAAAATGCGTATGGTGACTTCAGATGCCAAACATCGCACAGGCTGAGCTTGGTTGCTATTACCACTGTTACCATTGAGACTATGTCCTTCTTGTCTCTTGGCACAGAACTTGGCTATTTTATGAGCAAGCTGTCTATGTATTTTAGAGATTGGTGATTATTCCATATATGTATTGACTTCTATGACTATATATATGGGATGACTATATATATATATGTAATGTGTATGTTGACTTGAGGATCACAAATTACAAAGCAAGATACCTATTGATGGTTCTTCAAACACGGTATCCTTTTATTTTATTTTTGAGATAGGGTCTCATTCTATTGCCCAGGCTGGAGTGTAGTGCCATAGTCTTGGTTCACTGCAACCCCTGCCTCCTGGGCTCAAGCAATCCTCCCACCTTAGTCTCCAGAGTAGCTGGGGCTATAGGCATGCACCACCATGCCTGTTTAATTTTTGTATTTTTTGTAGAAACGGGGTTTCGCCATGTTGACCAGGCTGGTCTTGAACTTCTGGCCTAAAGTGATCGTCCCACCTCGGCCTCCCAAAGTGCTGGGGTTACAGGCTCACCTGTGAGCTACTGCACCTGGCCCAAACATGGTATATTAATTTCCTGTTGTTGCTGTAACAAATGGCCATAAGCTTCAAACAACACAAATCTATTCTTATACAGTTCTGGAGGTCAGAAGACTGAGATGAGTCTTATGGGGCTAAAATCACTGTTGGCCAGGCTATGCTCCTTCTGGAGGCTCTAGGAAAGCACCCGTTCCCTTGACTTTCCTGGCCTCTAAGGGCTTCCTGCATCCCTTGGCTCATGGCCCCTTCCTTCATCTTCAGAGGCAGTACTGCAGCATCTTCTCTTTTCACCTCTGGCCTCCCTCTGTTTCTGTCATCGCATGATCTTCTAACTGACTCTTCCTTTGTCTGTCTTATAAGGACTTTGTGATTATGTCAGGCTCACCTGGCTAATCCAGGATAATCTCCCCATCTCAAAAAATTCTTCACTTAATCACATCTGTGAAGTCTCTCTCTCTCTTTTTTTTTTTTTTTGAGACAGAGTCTCACTCTGTTGCTCAGGCTGGAGTGCAGTGGCACGATCTTGGCTCACTGCAACCTCCGCCTCCCAGGTTTGAGCAATTCTCGTGCCTCAGCCTCCCGAGTATCTGAGATTACAGGCGCCTGTCCAAAGTCTCTTTTCCCATAAAAGGTAACATGGTCATAGGATCCAGGGATTAGGACTAGGAGTACATCTTTGGGGGCCATTACTCAGCCAACCACTAAAGTAGCATTGTGCTCCCAGAAGAAAAAAGGCATCTTGTGGCCAACTGTGTTACAGTCTTTGAGAACATGTCACTCACATAGAAAACTTCACGGAAAGAGACATCAGCACAGCATGCATTTAAAAGGCTGTCTTCCCAGCGCCTGCTCATGGCTCCTCCTTATGGCCAGCTGGGGGGCTGGCTCCAACATGGAGTCTGTCACTCTGCTCAACTCAGCAAAAATGTCTGCAGGGAGAGGCTCTGGCTTTAGGATACCCAGGTCCAGTTTCAAAATGAAGCACGTTTTTGCCTGCATTTTCCTTTTTTTGCCACCCTACTTCTTGCAAGCACTTTCTGTCTGGGCAATTCCCACAGAGGAGTGAATTCCAGCCCAGGACTAAGAGTTCATGAAACTGAGTCAACTATCGTGTCTACAGTAATAGTTGCCAAAGTCCTTCCTCACTCTCACGCTTCTGTACAGTCTTGCTCCATCAAAAGAAGGAGAAAAAAGACGCATTAATCAGTCTACAAGGGCTGTGTACTCATTCATTTGACCTTTGTTCTCACTCCTACTGATAACCCAGTCCTGCCTCCATCCAGAAGTGCCCACGGAAGACAGGCTGCCTTTTGCTCACAGCTTCAGATGTCTTGAGGCACTCTTTTCATTTTTACAATGATTAGGTCTCCTTTATGACCATGCTGCAAGACAGTTGTAAAATATGAACTATTTTTACAGAAGCTATTAGGAAGAATGTTCTTAAGATGTTATTTTAGGTTGGATACATATTCCTAGTTCAGTGTGAGATACCAAATGTGCTTTATACTTCCCTCTATGGGAGTTTTTTTTTTTTTTTTAATGGTCAAAAGGCATCTATATTGTCAGGCTGGTAGAATGTCTCCATTTTCTGTGTCTAATTTTGGTTAGAGAGCAGAATGGGGTTTCTCAGCCTCAACACTGTTGACATTTGGGGTTGGATGCTTCTTTGTGGGGGGTGCTGTCTTGTACATGGGAGGATGTTTAGCAGCATCCTTAATCTTGACCCCCTAGATGCCACTAGTGACATCCTGCCAGGCATAATAATCGAAGTGTCTCTAGACATTTCAACTATCTCCTGGGAGGCAAATTAGTTAAAAACAGAAAAAAACGGCTTTGGCTGTATAAAATCCACGAAATAGGCTCCCATCTCTTGTTTTCAAATTAGAGTCTCACATTCCTGTTTTAAGTCAATTTAGATGATAATGTAAGCGATTCCTCCCAGGGCTATTGTGATGGTTACTCAAGGAAATTTATATAATTTATGTAAAGCCCTTAGCTTGCATGTGCAAGGTGCATGGAAAGCCCTCAAGGGTCAAGTGTCATTGTCCATAATGTCATGCCACTTTCAGGGACCACAGCTCATCTGCAAAGCATGACTGCGGCCATCTGCAGGCGAGGACAGCCCACCCTGCCTGGGTTTGATGCCTTTTCGGGCCCTGTCTCTGCCAATAATACATTTGACAATAGAAAGGAACAAAATACTGATACACTTTAGGAAATCCTAGAAAAGACAAAACTGTTATTAGAGAAAGCAGATCAATGACAGCCCGGGCTGGGGAAAAGGGAGCAAAAGCCAAGGAAAATGTATTTTGATTAGGGTGTGGTATACAAATCTGTACAGTTACCAAAACGCATCAAACTGTACACTTGCAATGGGTGTATTTTATTGTATGCAAACAATACATTGAAAAATAAAATTTAAAAAGTGTTTAGTGGCTGTCTTTTGCTCATCTTGGCCCCCTATTTTTTTTTAAAGCATACACGTTTTATTTTATTTTATTTTATTTTTGAGATGGAGTCTTGCTCTGTCCCCCAGGCTGGAGTAAAGTGGCATGATCTCAGCTCACTTTAACCTCTGCCTCTCAAGCTCACTTGATTCTCCTGCCTCAGTCTCCTGAGTAGCTGGGAGTACAGGTGTGTGCCACCATGCCTGGCTGATTTTTACTTTTGGTAAAGACAGATTTCACCATGTTGGCTAGGCTGGTCTCAAACTCCTGACCTCAGGTGATCGGCCCGCCTAGGCTTCCCAAAGTGCTGGGATTACAAGCTTGAGGCACTGTGCCTGGCCCACATTTTATTTAATGTTAATTTTTAGCTGACATAGGGCGGGGCTTTTTTTTTTTTTTTTTTTTTTTTTAGAGATTGGGGTCTCACTATGTTGCCCAGGCTGGTCTCAAACTCCTGGCCCCAGGCAATCCTCCCACCTCAGTCTCCCAAAGCACTGAGATTATAGGCACAAGCCACTGTACCCGGCCCACTCACCTCTTTAAACTTCTTTACTGTGTCTGAGTTTGTCTACCTCCCATCCCCGATATAGAGACATTTAATTTCGGTAAACATAAATCATGACATTTGGCAGGCATCTCTAACATTTAAATGAACAATATCAGAAAATCTTATGCCTTTTATTCAGGACCAGACCAAGTGTGTTTTTGAAGGTAAGTGGTAACACCTGTTTTTAACTTTTTTTTTTTTTTGGTCTTTTTTTCCTGGGGCTGAAACTACCTGTATTTGTGGGGCAAAACACTGGAGTATCAACTCAATACCCTTCCAGCTACCCAGGGAGATCCAGCGTTTCATTTTGGGAAAGATTTCGACTTTACATACAGGCCCCAACTTAAAGTGGGATATGATCATGTGATGTGACTCCCCTTAGAGGGGAGTATAAAGCACATTCAGGATCTCACACTGAGCATGCCTGGATCTGTCTTTTGTCAGTGATACTAACTGTGAAGCAATTCTTTAGGGGTTATCGGGCCATTGTCTTAGATTAACTTGATCCGAGAGCTCAGTTGAGAGATGACAAGTGGGAAACCCTTGGGAACGTGCTCATGATTGACATCTGTAGGTCAGGAGTCTCAAGGTGAGACCACAAGAAAATCCCTTGTTGGTAAGAAAAAAATACTGCCAAATCTTCTTTTTTTTTTAATCTAAAAAAAATTCAATGGTTACTAATACTTAATATGTGGACTGGTGGTAGCAGAATGTTGGTTATTATAAAAATGTTGTATAAAAATAATCAAACACTGGGCTTTGTGCTGGAGGCCCCTGTCACCTGGGATGTTGATGCCATAGGTTGGATGGGCCTGGAAATTTGTGTTTTAACAAGCAGGGGCACAGGGGCTCTGGTCTTTGTTTAAAACACTCATTTCCAGTGTAGAGTAGCTGACCCGTGAGCAGTGTCCTGCAGTGCCTTCGTTCTTCAAAGAGATGTTACTGAATCAGGCTTTGACATCCTGAAACTGGATTTACAGAGGGCAATGTATGATGTGACCCTGCAAGTGTCTTTCTGTGTACACATGTGTGTGTGCACACATACAACACAACATACATGTACATGCGCATATGCATTCCCACATGCACACACATAGAATTTTTATCTTTGCAGTCATATAGAAAGTACTGCCCTCTAGTTTATCCAAACTCTGTTATACTTGAGTTCCAATTGCTCCTGGATCTCTGCAAGCATCATTTCTTGCTCTGTCGCTCAGGCTGGAGTGCAGTGGTGCGATCTGGGCTCACTGCAACCTCTGCCTCTCAGGTTAAAGCGTTTCTCCTGCCTCAGCCTACTGAGTAGCTGGGATTACAGGTGCCCACCACCAGGCCTTGCTAATTTTTGTATGTTTTGTGGAGATGGGGTTTCACCATATTGGCCAGGCTGGTCTTGAACTCCTGACCTCAAGTGATCCTCCTGCCTCGGCCTCTCAAAGTGCTGGGATTACAGGCGTGAGCCACTGCACCCAGCTGCAAGCTTTATTTCCAGAGCAGTGGCTTCTAAGTGCTGGTCCTTGGGAAGAGCTGGACTCTTGGTCTGTCTAACACTCACTCCTGAAGCTGGTGGAAAATGGAGATCTCTTACTGTAGAAGAGTTGGTCATGGTTAATAATTCAAATGCATCCGCTGATGGAGGAGTCCATTGCTGAGACAGTAGTCAGAATGAATGAAGCGGAGTGGGGTGCAGCCAAGGAAGGCTGTAGGCTGACTCTAACATGAAGTCCATGTTTGTACAGCTCCCAGGCAAAGAATGGTTTTCACTTCTTTTTTTTTTTTTTTTTTTTTTTTTTGAGACATAGTCTTTCGTTTTGCCCAGGCTGGAGTGCAGTGGCGCGATCTCGGCTCACTACAACTTCTGTCTCCTAGGCTCAAGCAATTCTCCTGCCTCAGCCTCCCAAGTAGCTGGGACTACAGGTGTGTGCCACCATGCCTGGCTAATTTTTTCTTTGTATTTTTAGTAGAGATGGGGTTTCATTGTTTTAGCCAGGATGGTTTCGATCTCCTAACCTTGTGATCTGCCCACCTCAGCCTCCCAAAGTGCTGAGATTATAAGCATGAGCGTTTCACACTTTTAAAGGGAAGTACAAAAGACAGAAACAAAAAACAATAAAGATAAATATGTGGCAGAGACAAATATGGCCCACAAAGTCATCTGGCCCTTTACAGAAAAAGTATGCTGAGCCCTGAATTAGAGTGTCATAGATGGACCCTGCAAATGTAATACAGAGAGGAAGAAGAGTAAGTTGCAGAACGGTATGCCAAATATAATATGAATTATACGAGGTTTAACAAACTGCACAAAATGGAACTGTATGTGTTGTGTGTGAATATGTGTGTGTGTGTATGTGTGAGTTTATGTGTAGTAAAAGTATAAAACATCCAGATACGCACATGAATAGCTAATTCATGGTAGCTACTGTTTCTGAGGAGAGAGAACAGGAAATAAAACTGGGCAGAGAAACACAGGCAATTTTACCTTTGCCAGTAATATTTTATTTTTTGAAGAAAGAGAAAGGAAGGGGCTAGAAATGGTGGCCCATGCCTGTAATCCTAGCATTTTGGGAGGCTGAGGCAGGCAGATCACCTGAAGTCAGGGGTTTGAGACCAGCCTGGCCAACATGGTGAAACCTCATCTCTAGTAAAAATGCAAAAATTAGCTGGGCACGGTGGTGCATGCCTATAATCCTAGCTACTTTGGAGGCTGAGACAGGAGAATTGCTTGAACCCAGGAGGCAGAGGTTGCGGTGAGCTGAGATCGTACCACTGCACTTCAGCCTGGGTGACAGAGTAAGACTCTGTCTCAAAAAAAAAAAAAAAAAAAAACAACAACAACAAAGGAAGAAAAAAACAACAGAAGAAAAGAGAAAGAAACATGTACTTCCTTTCATTCATCCATCTGTCTGTCCATGCATCCGTTCACTCCTATTCCCCAACTCCAAGTTGTAATACAGATCACAGATGAAAGTTTCTAGGGTACTGAGCCCAGGAATTCGTATTTTAAAAATGTTTCCTAAGTGGTTCTGATGTGCAACAGCATTCGGAACCACCGCTGCAATCAACATGTTGCTTTTATCACACAGTGGCAACTGTATACAGCAAGCCAACAAGAAGCTCACACCAAATTTATGTCAGTTAACTCCATCCCCACCTCTTCCTAGTTGGTTTCTCTTCCTTGTGAAGTTTAACTTCCTGTCTTGTCCATGTTTTAATTCTGTAAGCTTCTGAAACACTTTTTGGAAAACTAGTGCTATAGAAATTCTCACATTGGATGTGTTCTGTCATCTCACTGTACCTTCCTCCCTGGAGGAGGGATGGTGCCAGGTTTTCTGGCACCATCAGTAGCAAATATCTTCACACTCATATTCTTTTTTTTTTTTTTTATATGGTGTCTTGCTCTGTTGCCAGCCTGGAGTGCAGGGGCACGATCTTAGTTCACTGCAACCTCCGCTTCCCAGGTTCAAGGGGTTCTCCTTCCTGATTAGCTGAGTCTACAGGAGTGCACCACCATGCCTGACTAATTTTGTATTTTTACAAAATTTCACTATGTTGGCCAGGATGGTCTCAATCTCTTGACCTCGTGATCTGTCTGCCTCAACCTCCCAAAATGCTAGGATTATAGGCGCGAGCCACCACATCCCACCTTTTTATTTATTTATTTATTCTGAGACTCATATTCTTAAGTTTACCCTCCTCCCCCTGTTTCCTATTGAGCTGTGAACTGAAGGAACCAGCATGTGTTTAGGGTGTGGACCAGATCAGAGGATACTGTTAAACATCCAGGAGTGTGTGCCTAAACACTGGAGTCACTCATCAGAATGGTCCTGATTTCCCAGTGTCTTTGGACCACCTGGTGAGGCTTTAAAATGGACAAATATCGGGGCTGGGCAAGGTGGCTCACGCCTGTAATCCCAGTACTTTGGGAGGCCAAGGCGGGCAGAGTGGCTCATGCCTATAATCCCAGTACTTTGGGAGGCCAAGATGGGCAGATCACGAGGTCAAGAGATCGAGACCATCCTGGTCAACATGGTAAAACCCTGTCTCTACTAAAAATATAAAATTTAGCTGGGCATGGTGGCGTGTGCCTGTAGTCCCAGCTACTTGGAGGCTGAGGCAGGAGAACTGCTTGAACCCAGGAGGTGGAGGTTGCAGTGATCCCACTATTGCACTCCAGCCTGGGCAACAAGAGCAAAACTTCGCCTCAAAAAAAAAAAAAGAAAGAAAAAGAAAAAGGACAAATGTCTGAGCTGCCTTTCCATTCGTAGGGTAGGGCCTAGGTATGGGTAGCTATGTTTAAAAATTCCCTAGGTGCTTCTACTGTGCAGCCAGAGTTGAGATCCACCATCTCCCCAGCTGATACTATACAAGAATGACTTGCAGGTTACTAGCAGTGACTCAGCAGACCAGGCCACAGACAGTATACGCTCATGAAGGGAATATTCGTACACTCTAGAAATCTAAGTCTAAGCTATCTGTCAGCAAAGCAAGTGGCAAACAAGCATAATACGTTGCTATAAATTCATGGTATCTGCTATGGTCTGAATGTTTGTGCCCTCCAAAATTCATATGCTGAAACCTAATCCCCAAGGTGATAGTATTAGGAGGGTGAGGCTTTGGGAAATTAGTAGGTCAGGAAGTCAGAGTCCTCATGGATGGGATGGGATGAGTGCCTATATAAAAGAGGCACCCGAGAGCTGCCTTGCCTCTCCCATCATGTGAAGATGCAGGGAGAAAGCATCCTGTATGAGCCAGAAAGTGGGCTTTCACTAGACAATGAATCTGCCAGAATCTTGTTCTTGGACTTCCCAGCCTCCAGAACCATGAGCAGTAAATTTCTGTTATTTATGAGCCACTCAGTTTATGGTATTTTGTTATAGTAGCTGGAACGGACTAAGACAGTATCCAGTCTCCTCTGGACCACCACTGCTCAAAGTACAGCCCGATGGCCAACTATTGCCCTTTATAAAGGTTTCCTAATTTCTTCTCAGCCCCTGGCCCCATCTCCATCCCTTCATTTGAAATTGTCTCTACTTTACAGAAAAGACTCAAAAGAAGCCTCTGAGGGACAGCCTCCTGATTCCTATTTTCTGTCTCTGATTCTCATGCTAATCAGGTGAGATGAAGTTAGAAAGCCAGTGAGATAATCGAGGTAAGTGAACATAAGCACCTAAGACAGGAGGGTGGAGGCAGGGATGGATGGAAGTGTTGGACCCACGGACTGTTGGGCTTTGCAGTGGGAAAACTGGGAAGGAGACATGGGGGTGATGGTGATGATGATGGCAGTGGTACAGTCATCAGAGACAAGTCAGGCAAAGGGGCAGGTCACAGGGGGAAGACAATATGCTCACTTTCAGAAATGTGCAGTCTGAAGGGCCAGTGAGGGGCTGTAATGGCTTCTCCTTTCTTTTTTCTTGAGATGATTTCTCACTGTCACCCAGGCTGGAGTGCAGAGTCATGATCTTGGCTCACGGCAACCTCTACCTCCCAGGTTGAAGTGATTCTGCTGCCTCGGCCTCCTGAGTAGCTGGGGCTACAGGCGCGTGCCACCGTGCCTGGCTAATTTTTGTATTTTTAGTAGACATGGGGTTTCAACATGTTGGCCCGCCCGGCTGGTCTTGAACTTCTGACCTCAAATGATCTACCCGCCTTGGCCTCCCAAAGATTACAGGCATGAGCCACCGCACCCAGCCCTTCTTTTTCCTTCTACCCACAGGACTCTGGTCTTGCATACAGCTTTATACACATACATGTCCAGTGTTGGACTCTGTGATTTCCTGGTGGCTTGCCACTGTCACTAGGATGTAAAACCTTCTGTTTTCTTTTTCTCTCAATTTCCCAACTTCCTAATTCACAATTACACCGATACCTTCTCAAAAGGTAAACAGCAAGGCCCCAAAGGCTTTTGGATGGCAACAGTTACATATAAATAACTGCTAAAGATAAAATTGGACTAGTAGTTCATAAATATTATTTATTCATTTTATCCTCACGTCTATGCATCTATATAACTCTGCATAATAATTCATTTGTTTAAAATAATGTTTCATTATTTTATAGTCATTATTACTAGTCAGTGAAAAAACATTGTGAATTACACATTTATTATTTCCCCTACAGCCCAACCTTCATCCATAAATTCTCATGACTATTCTCAGAAAGTCTCATCATACCTGTTTTAACCTTGCAAAAGATCATTCTGCATAATGTAGAGAGAAACAGGTCTCTGATAGAACAGTTAACTAATCTGGGCACATTTTCATTAGCTCAAGTTGAGTGGCATCTGTAGGAAGTTTTGCTTACCATCTGGTTTGCAGGCTAGCAATGAACACCTTTGTACAATTCCTCAGACTGGCTGGCAGGGATTGTTAAGATGCCTTTAAGCCTTCGTTGGGTCACCTTTACATATAACATGTTCTATCACAGAGACATACACAAAAGATGAATGATTCTTCCGGGACACATTTTCTTGGAAAAGTATACGGAAAAACGCTGGTGTCACAGACCCTGTGAAGTTACAATTTCATACCTGTGCACGCACTGGAGTTAGGCCAACTTACAAGCTAAGCTGAAGAGGCTGAGGAGGAGGAGTGAGGGCAGGCTGAAGTGCAGGCCCCCTGCCGCGTTGCAGTCTACTTTGGAATTCCTGCAGGAGCACACTTGTACCCTGAGATCTGTGATGTTTGTCATGGGTGGTTTCCCTGAATCTGTCACCATGATGGGCAGGTTGTAGTTTGCTTTGTTCAGATTTTGAAGAAGGCTTACCAGGGCATGTGTATCTGTAAAGGGAAGAAGGGTCCTGGTGAGAGTGGATGAGACTTTTTCCAATAAAAGAGTGAGGTTTTGGTGACTAAAATCACACCAAACAGATGTCGCATTTTCATTTATAATCACGGGAATGCTTAAATTTAAATTCATTAACATCAAATAAAAATACCAGTTAAGATCCTCAATGGCACCTGCCACATTCCAGGGGTCTGGAAGGCACACATGGCTGGTGGCTCCTGTAATGAACAGCACAGAGACAGAACATTTCCATCATCAGAGTTCTGTGCCTCAGTGCTATCATAATCAATTTCAAGGAGAGCTCCTTTCATGAAGATGATTGAGGACCAAGAACTTCTCCCTGCAAATTTATTACGTGAAAAAGCCATCTCGACAAAGACTGCATTTCACATCTGGAAAGCTAAGGTGAAAATCCACCTGCTATCAATGTGGGCAGGACCCTGATGTGTTGTCATGGAGATGGATTCTATAGCCTATGTTTTTTGTCTTTAGTATTTTTTTTTTTTTGAGACACGGTCTCCCTCTGTTGCCCAGCCTGGAATGCAGTGGTGTGATCTTGGCTCACTGCAACCTCCACCTCCTGGGTCCAGGTGATTCTCCTGCCTCAGCCTCCTGAGTAACTGGGATTACAGGCACACACTACCACATTGAACTAAATTTTGTACTTTTAGTAGAGATGGGGTTGCACCATATTGGCCAGGCTGGTCTCGAACTCCTGACCTCAGGTAATCTGCCTGTCTTGGCCTCCCAAAATGCTGGGATTACAGATGTAAGCCACTGCGCCCAGCCTCAGCTCTAAATTTGGGTGGGAACCCTCAACACAGAGACTGGATCTTTAAACTTCCCCTCCACTTCCCTAATGCCATGTGCGGTGGCAATATCCACAATCACCCAGGCCCCTGGGTGACACCTGGCAGTGGCTGCACCAGCTGGCCTCTTGTTTAGCCTTGGGCTAAAGTCACTCAGATGATTAGGGGCAAACATATTGTTAAATGCCCTTTTCTAGGAATAAACAGGGCTAGATACTGAGAAAAAATGTAGGAGACAACAAAGTAATTTAGAAGGCATTTATCTATTAAGTAAAACAAGGAGAAAAAAACAAGAGTATAATGACATGGAAATAAAAATAGATGAAGCATGGTCATTACTGGAAGGTGACGGCAGCAGCAATGACTAATGTGATGGTCACTCAGTAAGATGGCAGATTAAATCAAAGAGCATTTTTCTATCTTCCCTGAGCAGAGGAGAAACTATTTTTTTAAAAAAACTTTTAAGTTCTGGGGTACATGTGCAGGATGTACAGGTTTGTTACACGGGTAAACGTGTGCCATGGTGGTTTGCTGCACCTATCAACCCATCACCTAGGTATCAAGTCCAGCATGCATTGGCTATTTATCCTGATGCTCTCTGCCCTCCTCCACCCTCCACCAAAAAAACTCTTGAATGAGAAAGCTCCTATTGGAAAGAACTGGAGATGATTATTCAAATTGGTTATATCCATAAAAACCAGCAAATAAAACACTAACCCCTCAAACAAGAGAAGGGCTGTTTTAATTAAAAATAATCAATGTAACAGAATTCATTCTTTAAAAAGCAATAAAATAGACAAACAGGCAAATAGAATCAATAACAAGCAAAAGGCACTCATAAAATAAGATATGAGATAGGGCTATAACAATAGATATGAGATTTTTAAATAGAAAATGTTATGCACAACTGTACAATGCATTTGCAAAACCTAATGAAATGGGTAATTCTCTGTCTCCCTCAAAAGTTCTACCACGGATATAAGAAGTGAGAACCCTGATTAGGTCAATAGCAGGGGAAGTTCCTTATTGAAGACGTAGTGTCTAATGTCTTTTTTTCTTTTACTTTCCTTTTTCTTTTCTTTGACTTTATTGGGAGACAAAGTGAACTTAGTAGTTCACATTTGGAGAAGAAGGTGGATGAGATTGTGGATATAGGGATACTTCATATTAATACATTGTGTTTCAGTCTTCATAAGGCAAGTGACAGATGTTGGGTTAAGTTTTGAATTCCACCTACCCATATGGAAGGACAGATGGGAGGAGACACTGCTTGCAAGTTTCATAAAGGAAAAAGAAGATACATGGAAGAAGACATCAAAGTCAAGGATGATGGCCAAGGATTTGAAAGAAAAGCCAAGGCCATGATTAGACTAAGTCAAGTTCGAGGAGGTCTGCAGCATACAATGGAAGGATCAAGGTTGAAGACTGCAAAGATTCTTATCCTAGCACTTCTCTTTCCTTTAGTCTTTTATGAAGGCAGGTATACCTTGAAAAGTCTCTCTAATGTGCTGGTGAAAGCTAATGTAAACACAGTTCTCTGTCTCTGAGACTGGAGAGATGGCTGAGCCAAGAGCTATGTGGGGAGAAGCAGAGACTCCTGTCTTTTGAAGGCCTAAGACTGGGCAGGTTGGCCAATATTCTTTGTAAGCTAGTCACAAAGAAAGAATCTGCGGAGTTTAATTAAAAGAAAAAAGCAAGAGAAAGAGGAAGGACAAAGAATCACAGTCTTGTGGCTGGGAACTCTGGGATGGCATAAATGAAGAAACTACAGATGAGTCAAGAGAAAGTTCACTATTGGGTGACAGAGACACTAAAAGCCTAGATTTCACCACTATGCATTGTATGTATGTTAGGAGTCTGCAGTTGTACCCCCTAAATATATTACATTTTTAAAGAGAGAATACTGGAGTTATAGTATATAGTGTATATAGTAGACAGGACAGGTTATACAACACAGGGCGTACCGTACAGAAAAGATCGGAGAGGAAGCAGAAGAGAAAATGTCTATGTTTGCTTTTGTAAGAAACAGACATTCAATATTTTTATAAATTGCATTTGTTTGCTGGTGGGAAAATTGTCAGTGTTTATAATATGTCAATAACTTAAAATGAAACAAATGAGAATACATGAGAGATCAGTAGAGAAAGAGCATTTTGGGAAAGAGAAACTAAACTGAAAGCTGGAAGAATAAGGAGGGAATGTTTTAACCAGACTTACTGTTGATCTTGGAGATCTTCCAGACTTTATCAGGAACGGTTTGTTTGTGGATTTCAAATTTGAAAGGATCGGTATTCGGGTGAAGATCCTTATCTGATGCTCCCAAAATTACTACACTGAGGTTTTTGGCATCATCACAGACTTCAGCTACTGTGGGGTAAATGAAGGGGGCATTGTCGTTCACATCCTCCAGGGTTATCAGCAAAGTCCCAGTGCCTGTAGCAGGAGGGTTGCCTGTGGGAAAAAGGGAAGATGTTGATATGCAACTGATATATTTGAGAGCAATTTACCATAGTACTTTATGTGTTGTAAACTTAGTACATTTTGCAATTATTTTATTTTTTGACACATGGTCTTACTCTATCACCCAGACTAGAATGCAGTGATGTAATCATGGCTCACTGCAGCCACAACCTCCTGGTCTCAAGCGATCCTACCACCTCAGTATCCTGAGTAGCTGGGACCACAGGTGCGTGCCACCACACCTGGCTAATTTAATTTTTTTTAGCATCTGCATCTCAGAGGATGATTTTTGTATTTTTTGCAGAGACAGAGTCTCACTATAGTGCCCAAGCTGATTTCAAACTCCTGGCCTCAAGCAATCCTCCTGCCTCAGACACCCAAAGTATTGTGATCACAGGCATGAGCCACATGCCCAGCCCATTTCCCAGGTATTAATAGTTGCAAACAAGACTATCAATAATAGATTACTTTTTTGGTATAAAGTTTAGTGGTTTACAAAGCCCTTTATCACACATAAGACTTTTGATTGAAATTCTTCAGGCTTAATACTTTACCCTTAGAATGCCAAGCTTCTGACACAAAAGTCATTCTCACACACTGAAATCTATTCAAAGAATGGAGATAAATATGACTTCTCCTCATTTATCAAATTAAACTTTTATATAAGTAGCCAGGCATTCTTGCATATTGGTGGTATGGGAAGGAAGGAGTTTCCATGAGAGATAGCTCTGGTCTCACTGCTGTAGCTCTACCCTAACTAGGGGGTTGACTAAAGCGGGAAAGATTAATCTGAGAGATTTTTTTCTGGGAGTGAAAAAGAGTCTCAGATGCAGATGGTGCCACTGGGGGCTGCAATGGCTGGCTCTGGTGGACAGGACAGATTTAGGAAAGTGGGTTAGTGATGAGAAATGAGATCACTAGCTGGCTACAGGGGCACAGAAGCAATCATCATATAATCTTTGGGCCTTATTTTTAAAGGCTTGTTTTATTCCTAATATTTCAGTTACTTCCGGGAATGTTTTTCATTTTAGGGGACATAATTTTAAGATAATGGCCTTCATAATCACTAATCTAATAATGTCTTTTTTTTTTTTTTTTTTTGAGACAGAGTTTCACGCTGTCACCTAGGCAGGAGTGCAGTGGTGCAATCTTGGCTCACTGCAACCTCTGCCTCCTGAGTTTAAACGATTCTCCTGCCTCCGCCACCCAAGTACCTGGGATTACAGGTATGCACCACCATGCCCAACTAATTTTTGTATTTTTAGTAGAGATGGGGTTTCACCATGTTGGCCAGGCTGATCTCGAACGCCTGACCTCAAGTGATCCACCCGCCTTGGCCTCCCAAAGTGTTGGGATTACAGGCGTGAGCCATTGCACCCGGTCCTAAAATAGTCTTTCACTTAAAGAAAGGGTGTTTAATGTTAAAAGTCAGCTTGCTTCTATTTAAGTTGTCTCTGAATTCATTTTTAATCATTTGTGCATTAGAGGTTTGCTCTTGGGACAAATCATTTGTTGGTAGTTTCTAATTTTCTGCAAGAAAGGTTAGAGCCAAATTCACAGGTCACACATTTTAAATGTACAGATTTGTCTTATTCCTGAAAGAAAGTGAGGCACCTCTAAAATTACAGCACTATAATTTGATACCATAATACAATAGTTTCTTGGCCTTTTGGCTTAGATCAAGGGTAGACCTGTTCTTATCAGTTTAATACAGTAACACTATACAGTACTAACCTAATACATGGCTCCATTTTATTTTTCTAATCCTTATTTTCACTTAGCCAGATTTCCGAGTTTAATTTTATTTTATCTTGTACGGTATTTATGTTTTGAAATGCACATTGTTTGCAGTTTGGCCATCGGGTTACATGGGGGTTAGAAGGGTAGTGAGTATTTGAAGTGGGCAAACAGGACACAGGCAAGTCCTAGTGAAGAAACAAGGACACCTCTTTAGATGCAGACAGTTTACTACTGACAGAGACAGTAAAAGGAGGCGTGGGCATTGTGGCCTTGGTGCAGGTCATGGCAAAATAAAAGGGACTGGAAAGCTGCAACAGAAAGAAGGGGTGTTGCAGCACAGCCAACTCCAAGCTGCTTCTCAGCAGTTCCATAGCAGCAGCTGTGCCCTGAGAGGGGTAGGCAGAAAGTCTCTGCACCTCACAGAACCCGGAAGGCAATGAGAAACTGGCTGGGGGACCGCAGGGTGTTCTGCCAAGACTCAGCGCAGCTGCAGGCTACACCCTCCCTGTGTGGCTCCACACACAATGTCATGGGGTCCCGTGGTGGAACTGCTCCTCCTTGTCCTCGCTGAGTTTACCAAGGATGGCATGGGCTCCTGGAGAGCCTTGAGTAGCATCACAAGGGGCCTGTACTGACTCCACAGAGTGCACGAGGCCACCAGAGGCTTTCCAGGAAGGCAGTGATCCAGGAACAATCTGATCTGACTTATTTTCAGAAAACACACGATTGGAGTGCTAGGAAATGTGAGACAGTGCAGGCAAGCAGACCAGCCATGGATGAAGAGAGGCATGAAGTGTGCAGCTTGAGCAGGAAAGCAGGATCTTGTCTTGCTGATCGAGCACTCAGACAAGGCTGTCAGAAGAATAGCAGAGTGCAGTGGGAAGTGGGAAGATAAGCAATTCAGCTTTGACTGTGCTAACGGCCCCTCGAATTGAATGCACCTGTGCAGACGTGTTTAGCTTGGTGGAAGTGCCAGGTTGAGTTAGGGGTTGGAAAGTCACCAACATATAGATGCCTTTGAGATCTCTCTAACAAAGTGGTTAGCCAAGGTGAAAGTTCAGAATGCCAGATTGGTGGAATATGGAATCCTAGGAGACCCCAAAGTTTAAAGGGCAGATGTGGGCTGGACATGGTGACTCACACCTATAATCTCAGCACTTTGGGAGGCCGAGGATCACGAGGTCAGGCTCTCGAGGTCAGGAGTTTGAGACCAGCCTGACCAACATGGTGAAACCCCGTCTCTACTAAAGACACAAAAAATTAGCAGGGCCTGGTGGTACGTTCCTGTAATCCAGCTACTCGGGAGGCTGAGGCAGGAGAATCGCTTGAAGTCGGGAGGTGGAGGTTCCAGTGAGCTGAGATCACGCCACTGCACTCCAGCCTGGGTGACAGGGCAAGACTCCGTCTCAAAAAAAAAAAAAAAAAAAAAAAAAACAGATGCTAGTTTTGCAGAAGAGATGAGGGAAGAGATGAATTGGAAGAGGAGTCAATGACGCATAATTAAATGTGTCACGACCCCCATGAGGATAAGAAGAAAAAGAGAAGTAATGGGATTTTGACGGAGACTGTGACTGGTGACTTTTTTCTGGGAGAGATTTCCACTCATGGGGAAGAAACCAGCTTAAAGGAAACTGAGCAGTGAGTCATAAAGAAGTGAGAGCCCATACTCTTTAGTGGGGCTGGTGGAAATTTAAATGTATCAACACCCGAAGACAGTTACAGAGTAAACATTCAAATAAATGTCTGCTAAAACAGCAACACAAATGCAATGAATCATTTGAAGGATGGCTATTTCTAATGGTGGCGTATCATATCGTCAACTTTTGGGAGAGCTCGAACTCAAAAGAAATACATAATTACTTTGAAGTTGGTTTTTCACTGTCAGCTTTAGTCATTTAGCTAAATTCCTTTGTTGAAAAATTATTTTTCTCTTTGTATTGAACTAATTGAATATCTCAGAAGAATCCATTATGTTTTTTCACTCTGAATATATTATGAAGCCAAGTCATTTGGCAGAATGGATGAGAAAGTGTTATGAGCATTTGAAATATGGCCATAAGAACTGGCCTTTCGTGAACTTAATTATACTGCTGTCTTCAATTTCCCACGTGTTATTCCCAGGCCAGGCTGGTGATATCTTTTTCTGAAGTCAGTAAAATGAGTTTGTTACTTTGAGCAATGAGGTAAAGACAGGATTCACAAAATCATGAGGGAAAGAGCCTCTGTGTTTCTATGCACAGGATAGAGAAAAATCACATCCAAAATTCAGGTGAAATTCAAAATCTCAAAATTCCTCACAAGCCCATTTGGCTCCAATCATTTCTGGGACCCAGGAAATATGGGGGCTTCTAAGAATTCTCCAGATTTTCAACAAAAATCCCTCACCCCTCTGTTCCCCTTTCCATCAGCAGCCTCCAGCACCATGGAACCACTCATAACCAAGTATCAAAACCAAGGCACAATGAAGACGGGGTCCCTCCTTTACACACTTTCTCTTTTCTTTTCTTTTCTTTTTTTTTTTGAAGCAGAGTTTCTCATTCTGTCTCCCAGGTTGGGGTGCAGTGGCACAATCTCGACTCACTGCAACTTCCGGCTCCCAGGTTCAAGCAATTCTCCTGCCTCAGCCTCCCGAGTAGCTGGGATTATAGGCATGCACTACCATACTTGGCTAATTTTTGTGTTTTTAGTAGAGATGGGGTTTTGCCATGTTGGCCAGGCTGGTCTCGAACTCCTGACCTCAGCTGATCTGCCTACCTTGGCCTCCCAAAGTGGTAGGATTACAGGCATGAACCATCATGCCTGGCCTGAATTTACTCTTTCAAAAGGGGAAAAAACTCAATTTGAGCAAAACACCCAGAAATGGAGCTAGAATGGGACTTCCTCTTTTCAGCTCCCTCCTGGAGGAAGCCTAAGGTCTGTGTTCTCAGGGTAGCCATTTTAAGGATCAGAGGAAGTCCAACCTCTAAATGTGTGAGGGTCTGGTTGAGTTTGTAGGGGCTTCTGTCTTTATAATGTTAGAAGCTGGAAGGAATGCTGAGAGATGAACCATTCAGCTTTCAGGTCTTCAACGTGGTTGGGAGGTGGGTTTCCCACTGGGAATCTGCTGAAAGTAATGGCCTCTGCCTCCAGGGAAACATACCTGCATTCAGAAACATATCTGAGGGGTCCATAGACACCCAAATTGTAGCAGGGGCTTGGTGCAAGTTCAGAGCAGAGGATCTGAGACCCACTCATTTTAGGTATGATCAGGCTGAGGTCCAGAGAGATTTAGGATGGGCTCAAATGAACACCTCCTTCTCTTTTTGTTACATAGCTTGATTCTTACAGGCTCTCATTATCCCTAAACCAAGATTTCAGATTATTATTATTACTATTTTTAGCTTCTTTCTTAAGAGCTATTCTTTTAACTGTGGTGAAATACACATAAAATTAACAATTTTTAACCATTATTAAGTGTGCAGTTCAGTGGTGTTAAGCACAAATTGTTGTGCAGCCATCACCAACATTCACCTCCAGAACTTTTTCACCATGCAAAACTTAAACTCTGTACCCATTAAATGCCAATTCCCCATTCCCCTTCCCGCAGCCCCTGGCAGCCACCATTCCACTTCTTGTTTCTATGAATTTGACTACTCTGGGGACCTCATGGAAATATTTTTTTTTTCATAAGCAAGAAATGGTAGGCTTGGTGTGGTAGCTCAGGTCTGTAATCCCAGTACTCTGGGAGGCTGAGGCAAGCAGATCACTTGAGGTCAGGAATTTGATACCAGCCTGGCCAACATGGTGAAACCCCATCTCTACTAAAAATACAAAATATTAGCTGGGTGTGGTGGTGTGTACCTGTAATCCCAGCGACTCTGAAGCCTTAGGCAGGAGAATTGCTTGAACCCGGGAGGCGAATGTTGCAGTGAGCTGAGGTTGCATCACTGCACTTTAGCCTGGGCAGCAGAGCAAGACTCCGTCTCAAAGAAAAAAAAAAAAAAAAGAAATGGCATTTGACTAGGTCGTTCATTCTAAATGTATTTGAGATTTTTAACTTCCTATTCGTAGTTTGCTTACTGGCACTGATGATTATTTGGGACCCAGTCTTTGCCATAGTCAGGCTGGGTCCCAAAGGAATCATCAGTTCCAGCTAGCATAGTCGTAGTTGTCCCTGTAGTAGGACAATAGGCAGGATGGGGGCTGGGACCAAGGCCCCAGGCTTGCTGGTTATCACTGGCCATGCCCAGAGGCATTTACTATTTCTGTAGGAGGGATAGCTCAGGAGCCAAAAATGATCCAAGTGTTGAGCAGATCTTTTTCAGAGATAACAGCAGGGGGCTGGGATCCACAGGGGGATACTCTGTGCAGATGGAGGTTTGTGAAACAGACCCCAAAGCTGAGGCCTTGTCTTCCAGCTACAAGACCATGCCAGGCAGGAAAGGGGGAGGAATAAGGATGGAAAGAAAGGAGGAGCAGGATCTTGTTATAGGAATGGGCCTCTGTGGGGTAGTGGTTTAGAGCCTCGTGATTGTGGAACGGTGTTAAAGCCCGGGGCTCAGCCACCAGAAGAATCACCATACACTAATGCTCACCTTAGGTTTGAGGCAGGGCTAGAAGAACTTCCTGACGTCCTAAGGATAGGCTCCACCAAGAGGGCCATAACCTTCCCCTGGGCTGGACTACACTTTAGATGGGCTTCTTTTTGACTCTAGGGCCCTGATATGGTTTGGCTTAATGTCTCCACTCAAACTTCATCTTGAATTGTAAACCCCACATGTAGAGGGAGGGAGATGACTAGATCATGGGAGTGGTTCCCCCCATTCTGTTCTCATGATAGTGAGTGAGTTCTCAGGAGATCTGGTGGTTTTATAAGTGACTGGCATTTCACCTGCTAGCACTTCTCCCTCCTGACGCCATATAAGGAAGGTCCTTGCTTCCCCTTTCCCTTCTACCATGATTGTAAGTTTCCTGAGGCCTCTCCAGCCACGTGGAACTGTGAGTTAATTAAACCTCTTTAAAAACTACCCAGTCTCCATTAGTATCTATACAGTAGTATGAGAATGGACTAATATAGGCCCTGACTGCTCTTTTCTTGAAGGATTTACTTTAGAAACTTGCAACTGTAAATTCTTCCTCTGCCCCTGTGAGATGTAACTCTTCCAGCCTGTTGCTAGTTTTGTAATCCAGGACCACCTTTCTCAAGGACCTGGGAGCCATCTTTTTGAAATGCAATCATGGAGAGGAATAGTATCTCTGTCTCTCAGTCACTGTGGAAGGGTTGGAGCCTAACTCCAATAAGCACCCATTAGCAAACACAGATGCCTAATCACATGGACCATCACATGGACCAACCTCCCCACAAACGTCCTCCAGTACTTTTCCATCAGCTCATCCTAGTGCTTAAAAACCCTTCCACTATCTGTTTCAGCAGTTAGTTCAATCTCTCTCCCTCATTGTAGCCTCGAATAAAGCCTTTGACTTTTGAACTCTGCCCTGCCCATTTTTCTTTGACATGTTCAGATGCTGGCAAAGCTGAAAACTGCGGGAGATCTGTTTGTGATAATCCAGGTAAGCCACAGGTAAAGCACAGGTAAGGCAGAAGCAGGGAAGTGAGGTGAGGGGTGGTGTACCCACAAAAGGAAGGTTCTAAAACCGAATGATAAGAATGGTCATGTCACACCAGGAGTGCGGGACTATGTACATCCATTTGCAAGCAGTTTAATGAGACTGCTTTAAACATGGCTTGATTTTAATTTGCAGGACAAAACTGAACTCGTGATTGATCCACAAGACTCTGTGAAGTGTGTGGTAAAAACATACAGAAAGTCTTCCTGGTCAGAGTTTCTTTGATGCCATGAGTTTCTGTTGACCAATATTCAGTGCTGTAAGTAATTGGATTTTTCTTTTTCTTTTTCTTTTCTTTTTTTTTTTTTGTAGAAAGTGATTTATTTAAAGAGAGAGAAACAGGAGAAGGAGAGAGAAAGAAACAGCTAACTCTCACACTAAGAGAGAATCCAGAAAGATGGAATCCAGGAGAGGAAAGCAGCTTCCACACTGAGTGGAAGGGAATAGTGAGCGAGATGGAGTTTAGGAGGGGAAGGCAGGCTTCCATGAGAGAGTGTGGAAGGGGACTCCAGAGGGAAAATCCAGGATAGAGAAAAACATCTTCCACGAAGGGAGTGTTCGTGGAAAGGGACGCAAACATGGAGTCCTGGATTTCTCTTTTTTAACCAGCAGTTAAGACTGGCATTTGGTCTGCTAATTCATTGTGTTTCTGGGATGTCCAGTGTTCTAAGAATTCTTGTTTTTCATTTGAATGGCTTCAAGTGGAGCACGTGTTCCTAAGATGGCCACTGGTTCTTACCAGCCCACTGCCTCTCCCCTGACTTCTAGGAGCATAAGACTTGGACATTCCTCGTATCTTCCCTCTGAGCTAACCTGAGTTTAGCTAGTATAGATTTTTCTTCATTTCCACATTCCTGAGTTATGGCTCCCTGTTTTCTCTTAAGCATGTCCTTCAGTCTTATATTACTTCTTAATATTGAGTCTATTTGTGTACATAGATAGCTTATTTAAGGTTCTGAAATAAGTATACAAGCTAAAGAGTCTTCCCTCTTCCTTCTCTACCCACAAAGTTTACATTGTGTTGGGTGATATCACGGGGAAAATACCAGGAGCAAATCTTAGCTGCAGGAATCTCTTCTCTCTTGTGCCACTGGCGTCTTATTAGAACGACATGTTTTTAGTGACAAAGTTGGCAATTCCATCATGCAGCAGTGTGAATGGGATATAAGGAGATATTTTTAATTTCACCACATAATACAACCATATCAAATCTCATTTCCAAATGAGGAAACGTGGACTTGCAGGCAAGGATATCTGGAAACAAAGCCTATTTAAAATTGCTTGGTAGGAATGACAGTTTTCCTTCCAATCCACTTTCAGCAACAGTCTGTCACTCTTCCCTGAGAGATCGCCAACCTTCAAATCTTAGTGGATTATTTATTTTGCCAACAGCTCTCCTGCTGCCAATCAATGGCAAGACTTGAGGGGGAAAGGGTTATCATTTTCTTTCCTCTGGATCTGAGTTACTGACTCTTGCTCTAGAGGACTACGACTTTAAGACCATGGCAGTGCTTCTGTTTCATGGACTTGGCACCCTGCCACGGTCTTCCTGGCATTCGATCTCTGCTTGCCCTTGTTTCTGGCTTTGTCACTCCCACTCAGCACTGAGAGCTGTAATAACCTCAGCAATTGTATGATCAAGATAGGACCACATTGATTCCAATGCTGGATTTCAAATGCCAATAACTAACCTTGTCTTTCTTCACGCTTAGCAGGGATAACTGCCTATGAGATGGCTGAGTTGGCCACCTGGGCACTGCGTGAGGCCTGCCTGGCTGATGATTTTGCACTTAGCTTTTTGTGATCTTGGTGTGGTGAGGGTAGAGCTGTGCATTTTCTAAGAGAAGCAGGGTAATACAACTAATAAAAGATGAAAAAATTTTTTTCTTTTTTATTGAGATGGAGTTTCGCTCTTGTTGCCCAGGCTGGAGTGCAATGGCGCAATCTAGGCTCATTGCAACCTCCGCCTCCCGGTTCAAATGAGTCTCCTGCTTCAGCCTTCTGAGTAGCTGGGATGACAGGCATGTACCACTATGCCCAGCTAATTTTGTACTTTTAATAGAGACAGGCTTTCTCCATGTGGGTCAGGCTGGTCTCAAACTCCCGACCTCAGGTGATCTGCCTGCCTCAGCCTCCCAAAGTGCTGAGATTACAGGCATGAGCCACCATGCCCTGCCAAAAGGTGAAGATTTACATAGAGGAATTAAGCGCCTGCTGTTATACAGAGTAGGAAAAGTCCAAGCAAACCAGGTGGGTTGTTGCTTTGAGCACCTGGGGGTCTACTTTCTAGCTTTTTCTCATTTTCTAGAAGAGAAAACTGGAAACTCAGATGAAGGAACATGTTCAAGGTGCTCTAACATCAGCATGTCAGAGGCGTTTGAACCAGAGCAACTCCATCTTAAATAGGGGCTGGGTAAAATGAGACTGAGATCTACTCGGCTGCATTCCCAGGTGGTTAAGGCTTTCTGAGTCATGGAATGAGATGGGAAGTCGGCACAAGATATGGTTCATAAAGACCTTGCTGATCAAACAGGTTGCAGTACAGAATCTGGCCAAAACCCATCAAAACCAAGATGGTGACAAGGGTGACCTCTTGTAGTCTTCACCACTGTACTCTCACTAGCACCATGACAGTTTAAAAATGCTATGGCAACGCCAGGAAGTTACTCTCTATGATCTAGAAAGGGGAGGCATGAATAATCCACCCCTTGTTTAGAGTATCATCAAGAAATAACTATAAAAATAGGCAACCTGCAGCCCACGGGGCTGCTCTGTCTATGGAGTAGCCATTCTTTCATTCCTTCACTTTTTTTTTTTCTTTCTTTCTTTTTTTTTTTTTGAGATGGAATGTTGCTCTGTCGCCCAGGCTGAAGTGCATGGTGCGATCTCGGCTCACTGCAACCTCTGCCTCCACCAGGTTCAAGCGATTCTCCTGGGTCAGCCTCCCGAGTGGCTTGGACTACAGGTGGTATATGCCACCATGTTCAGCTAATTTTTTTCATATTTTTAGTAGAGACGGGGTTTTACCGTGTGAGCCAGGATAGTCTCCGTCTCCTGACCTCATAATCCGCCCACCTCAGTCTCCCAAAGTGCTGGGATTACAGGTGTGAACCACCATGCCCGGCCTCATTCCTTTACTTTCCTAATGAACTTGCCTTCACTGTACTCTATGAACCTCCCTGAATTTTCTTGCATGAGATCCATGAACCCTCTCTTGGAGTCTGGATTGGGACCCCTTTCCTGTCATAAGCATGTCACCTGTTTGAGAGCCGTGGCCTCATGGTAGGGCATCCCCATCTCTGGAGCCTTCTGGCTTTTCCATAAAGTGAATGGAATGACTGGCAATTGTAAAGCACCTCCCCGTCCGTAACAGCCAGAGTTGCAGAGCTCACAGTATGAGTATTTCGGTGCTTGTGGTTGGTACTAAACACTGGTAAAGAGGGTAAAAAGCAGTCTCCTGAGCTTTTCTTACCTACATGGCCAACAGTATATTGCTTTGTGTATACTGTCTATAGTATAAGCTGTAGAACTAAACCAAGACTCCTCTAAGAAGCATGAGCCACACATGGGTCTCCTGGCATTGCTTTGATGTGGTGAGCGTAGATGCAACGAGAAACAGGGCTAGGTTTTGAAACCATCCCCACAGGGTGGACAGGAATTGCATGCCAGGTTCTGGATACAGTTATAATTCAATGTTAATCAGGCTGCACCCTGGCTCAGTTCCTTGTTGCGATAGGTCATGTATTGTAACCAATACATGTTACAATATTGGGGTCTGGATCATGACCTCTTTCCATTAACACTATGATTAAACCTGTTTCTCTGCTGCAACCTGGTGTCTTGGCATACGGATTTGCTGTGTGCATTGGTCAACAAACCTATTACAATTACAATTTTGTGTGTGTGTTTTTTTCTCTATTTACACGTTTTATTGGTTACAATACAAAAAAAAGTACCCTGATTTTTCTGAGAAGTGGTTTAATTACTTTTACTTTTTTCTCTTCTCTTCCCCTTTCTCCTTTCAGCCTGCTTCCTACTTAGCCCCTTTTGAAATGCAAAATAACCTCTCACCTCCCCCTCACTAGACATTCCCCACAAGGCAAGGTCATCTATGTGCCCCAGGGATCTTTCCTCCAGCATTGACAGTCAATTAACAGATCAAAGCACAACTCCATGAAACTCCCACCTCCGGGCGTGGCCTCGGGAGGGCACACTGAAAGTACACCCACTTGGCCACTTTTACAACTTATTTCTGCCCAGGAAGGTACCAACTCAACCATCTGCCAACTCAACTGTTCGGTAGATAAGACACCAGTCTAGCAGGGGGACCTCCTGCCCTTGTTCACTTCCCCTTTAACCTTATAAAAATGTCTGCTTTTTGCTCCAAAGATAAAGCAGCCCACTTAAAGCAGGATGTTTCGTGCCTTTCCAAATTAGCTTCGAAAATAAATTCACTTTTCTTGTACCAGGTCTGGATCTTGTTAATTGGACTTTACTGCAGTGAGTTGCTAACTGGCTTTTCAGTTACAGCAGCACTAGATTCCACCATTTGCATCCCCACTGTTTCCCTAGATAGAATCTCTGACATTAAGGGCAGAAGACTGTTTAAGAATTGATTTGCAGCCGGGAACGGTGGCTCGCTCACGCCTGTAATCCCAGCACTTTGGGGAGCTGATGCAGGCAGATTACGAGGTCAGGAGTTCTAGACCAGCCTGGTCAACATGGTAAAACCCCATCTCTACTAAAAATACAAAAAATTAACCAGGAGTTGTGGTGCACACCTGTAATCCTATTTATTTAGGAGACTGAGGCAGGAGAATTGCTTGAATCTGGGAGGCGGAGGTTGCAGTGAGCTGAGATGGCACCACTGCATTCCAGCCTTGTCTCAGGAAAAAAAAAAAAAAAAAAGAATTGATTTGCATCCCCATTGTTCCTACAGACAGGATCTCTAACAGTAGAACAATAAGGCTTTTGTTTAAGGATCACTTAAGATGTTTTTCAGACACACCTCCCCAGAACTCCAGCAACCAGCTGGAAGTCTCCCACAGAGGAACAGGATCAGCAGGAGAATCCAGCTGCTTCCTCTCACCTTCCTGTGACTTCACCCTACATTCTTTTACCAGTCAGGGATCTCCATACTTCTGCCTACTACAAAGCCCTTAAAAACCCAAATCTCATATTCCTGTGGAGATGGCTTTGAGGTTTCCTCTCATCTTGTTCTGTGACTCTCTTGTCAGAGGTGTTTGAACCAGAGCAACTCCATCTTGGGTAGGGGCTGGGTAAAATGAGGCTGAGACCTACTGGGCTGCATTCCCAGATGGTCAGGCATTCTATATCACAGGATGAGATAGGAGGTCAGCATAAGATAAAGGTCATAAAGACCTTGCTAATAAAACAGTTAGCAGTACAGAAGCCAGCTAAAACTCACCACAACCAGGATGGCAATGAGAGTGACCTCTGGGCATCCTCATTGCTATACTCCAACCAGCACCATGACAGTTTACAAATGCCATGGCAATGTCAGGAAGTTACCCTATATGGTCTAAAAAGGGAGGCCCTTTTATAAAAAGGAATAATCCACCCCTTGTTTAGCATATCATCAAGAAATAACCATAAAAATAGACAATTAGCAGCCCTCGGAGCTGCTCTGTCTATGGAGTAGCGATTCTTTTATTCTTTCACTTTCCTAATAAACTTGCTTCAACTTTACTCTAGGGACTACCCTGAATTATTTCTTGCATGAGATCCAAGAACTCTCTGTTGGGGTCTGGATAGTGACTTCTTTCCACGAACGCTATGATTAAATGTGTTTCTCTGCTGCAACGCATTGTCTTGGTATGCTGATTTGCTGTGTGCATGGCTCAACAAACCTATTATGATTACAATTTTTGTGTGTGTTTTTTTGCCTATTTAAATTTCAGGGATTTTATTTTTTACAAAATCTTGACCAAACAGGATTTCCACTTAGCTAAAAAAGAGTTTCTTCTTTTTTTTTTTTTTTGGCAGGTTCTGTTGTTGAGTAGCAATATATGTAAGTGCTTTATGTCTTGTCATTAATAGACACAACTAAAAATATAGTGTGATCCTAATTTAAAAATCTATATATGATTAGAGAAAAATCAGACATATATAAAATAAGTGTGATTATTTCTCTAGGTAATTAACACTAAAATAATACATTTATTTATTTTTAATTTTCTTTACAATAATCATGATTGCTATCATAATCAGAAAAGAACATGTTAAACTCAAAATTATACAGAGATTAAAATATTTTTTCCAATTCTACTTTACTTTTTTTCTTACTCTTCATTTTTGCAACAACTGATTTTTAGGAAATTTACAAAGTTGTGCAACCATCACCACTACCTAAATTTAGAACATTTTATCACCCCCAAAAAGAAACCTTTGCACTAACTCTTCATACCCACTCCCAACCCCTGAAAACCACTAATCAATTTTCTGTCTCTACAGATTTGTCTATTTTGAACATTTAATATAAATGGAGTCCTACAGTAGGTATTTTGGGTCTGGATTCTTTCACTTAGCATAATGGTTTTGAGGCTTATACATGTTGCAGGATGTATCAGTACTGTATTCTTTTTTATGGCTAATGATCCACTGTATGGATAGACCATGTTGTTTACCTGCTCACTAGCTGATGGACATTTGAGTTGTTTCCACCTTTTGTCATTATGAATAATCCTGCTACATTAGTCTATTATCACACTGCTAATAAAGATATACCCAAGACTGGGTAATCTGAAAAGGAAAGAGGTTTTGTTGACTCACAGTTCCACATAGTCATTGTAGAAGGAGAATGAGAAACAAAGTCACATCTTACATGGTGGCAGGCAAGAGAGCTCATACAGAAGAACTCACATTTATCTAACTATCTCATGAGACTTACCATCACAAGAACAGCATGGGGGAAACTGCCTCCATGATTCCATTACTCCACCTGGCCCCACCCTTGACACTTGGGGATTATTATAATTCAACATAAGATTTGGGTGGGGACACAGCCAAACCCCATCAGTTGCTATCCACATGTGAACACAAAGGACTAAATTTACATGTTACAAAATCTCTAGACCAGTAAGACAAGATTCCAAATGCGTCTCCCAAGAGGGTCCCCTTAGAATAATAGGATTCCTGGTCTTGCCACAGTGAGACGGTATATTAGTCTATTCTTATGCTGCTATACATTACTGCCCGAGACTGGGTAATTTATAAAGGAAGAAGCTTTCATTGACTCACAGTTCAGCATGGCTGGGAGGCCTCAGGAAACTTAAAATCATGGCGGAAGGCAAAGGAGAAGCAAGCATCTTCTTCACAGGGCGGCAGGATGGAGTGGGTGCAAGCAGGGGAATGCCAGATGCTTCTAAAACAATGAGGTCTCATGAGACTCGCTCATTACCACGAGAACAGCATGGGGCAAACTGCCCCCATGATCCATTACCTCCACCTGGTCCTGCCCTTGACATGTGGGGATTACAATTAAAATGAGATTTTGGGTGGGGACACAGCCAAACCATATCAGATGAGTTGCTTTCACAGAGACCGAATGTTAGGATCTCAACACAAACTTTCAGAAGTCAGCTCTGAGAAGCCTTAGAAAGCAGTAGACTTTTCTAGCCACTTATCACAAATATTCCCAGAGGTAGGCACAGAGGCATGCAGTATATGTCTTACCTTGGAAGTTATGAGTACAAGTGGTTTTATTTGGGGACAGTGTGCAAAGTGAGGTTGTCAGTGTGAAGAATAAGATGTAGGAAGACAGAGAGAGAACTGGGAAAACAGGAAGCCCTTTTCTGAGCTCTATGCAATCTCAGCTTTAGGATTCTTCTCAGTCCTGGTATATGATCAGTGCTCAATAGATGTATGAATTCTTAGGATGGTGCAAAAATAATTGTGGTTTTTACCCTTACTTTCAATGGCAAAAACCACAGTCACTTTTGCACCAACCTATAATTTGATTTGAAAAAAACCAAATATGTATGGCTCTTCCTGTAAATATAATCATATATGTTTATATTTCCATAAGTTTGCTTCTGTTTCAAGAGTAGAGGCTATGTCCAAACTCAAATCCTTCCTTATCTAACTCTGGGGGAGAAAACAGTGTGTGGTGGGCACGGGTCTGCAGAACTGGGCCTCAGAACAGGGTGTCCACACCAGGGATAGGGAGAAAGACCTTGGCTAGAGTCCCAAGGAAGCCTGAGGCCCAAATTCTAGAAGGATAATCAGGAAGATGGGCCCATCTGAGAGGAGCCACAGTTGAGTTATGGGTTGCTGAGCAATCTTGAGCATGGATACATGAGTAATACAGTCTATGGCCCCAAATTCCCTTTAGGTTGCTGTGCATCTGTTGAACCTTCAATAAGCAGCTGCAAGCAAATACATGCCAGATCTCTTATGTCATCCGAACAGGGCTCTAAATGTACCTTCACCTTTGCTTTAAAACTGAGAGTGAGCCAGATAACAAACCTGCACGTGTACCTCCTGTCTAAAATAAAAGTAGAAAAAAAAAAAGCTGAGAGTGAACCAGGAGTCTTCTGTCTAAGATTTTATTTTGTTTATCCTTTGTGTTCTCTTTAATATGGCTTTTCAGCACCAGTATTTTACAAATCATTTTTACTGAGTGCTCTATAAGCTGAGAATCTCATTGTTTTTAAACTTATAATCATTTTTTATTGCTTTGTTAATAGAGATCTTGTCAATTTCATTTCAGAAATCTCTCTCTCTCTCTCTCTCTGTGTCTATAGAAAAATTTAAATAGTAAGCCAACACAAAAATCTGGTAGAAAATAAGTATGCAGTAATATAATGCCAGGTTTCCATGTGTAATATACTTGATGTGGAACTGAAGCAATTATCCACAAAATTTAGGCTTAAAAATTATTTTAGAAGAGACAATAATATAAAACTTAACTATGGTACAAAAATTCAACTTTTTGGCTTTTCGTTTCCATTTCACTGACTTTAGAGAAAAGAAAAAAAAAAGGGAAAGAATTAGTTTCGAGGCCATGTTTAAACATGACAGTTTCATTTTATTCATTCAGTCAATGATCATTTACTGAGACTCTACCCTCTGCCTGGATGGAAATGCACTAACATCAATGGTACAGGTGCCTGCTCTTGAAACGCTAATGGTATGGCAGGAACAGATATGTAAGCAGATGTGGGATGGCATTACAAGCTCAGGAAGAGAGGTGATAATAAAATGCTTGTGGCTTGGGATAATTAACTGCTGGGGGATAGATCAGAAGACTTCATGAAGAGATGGCATTTGAGTGTGCTAGAAATGAGAATACCTTGTGGAGAGGATGAAGGTTGTTGTAGGGGGAGGAAGTGGTGTGGCTATTTTGTGAGAAGTTCAAAGAGAGTAAAGTAGGAGAACGGCTTTGGTACAAAGCAGAGGATGCAGAGGCACAGGCAGGGATGGACTTGAGTGAGGAGGCCAGGACTGTCACGGAGATCATGTGAGGTCCTTGGGGAAGGAAGGCAGGATGCAAGAGTAAAGGGCTGGCTTCAGGAGGCTGAGCAGGCTGATGTGGTGGGAGCCTCAGGGAGGATGGGGTCTTGCTTGGGACTGGGTAGTTGGCGATGCCCTTACCAAGCTGGGGAAGGGGGACTCTAGAGGGGGACCAGCTAAGAGACACTTTGGTAGGATGAACTGAGCTGGTAGAGATGGGTGTCACCGATAGTATTTTAATGTCAAAATCAGTTTCTTTCCCATAAAAAATGAGTGACCATATTCTGTTTAAGACGGTTGATTTGTCTGATCAATGTAGAAATGTCCCGTGTCAGGCTTCAACCTGCCCATTCACTCAGAGACATGCTCAATGAATTGATGCCAATGTCCCAGGACACCTTTTCTGGCTCACTGGATTTAGCATCCTTGTCCAAGCGGGGAGCTCTGCGGCCCATCCATTTCCTAGAAAAATGCTCAGATCACCACCAGGGTAGCCATAAGTGCCTTTTCATAGTTTGCCTCAGCACCCATGATTCTGGAATGACAAGCTTAGAAGATCAGTCCATAAGTCAGTTCAAATCAGTTCACTTAAACATTTCTGATATGCTATAGTACTAGGAACTGTGCATTCATGATTTCTAGTCCTTTAACAACCCAGCAGGCAGATGGCATTCTCTTCCTTCCGCAGGTGGGGAAAATGAGGCTGAGAGAGCCTAAGTCTCCCTCTATCGTTGCACGACTGAGATGGGGAGCTGAATTCATCCCAAGGAGTGGATGGCACTGGGCTCCATTATCTCAACAGACCCAGTGTGCTGCCTTCAATGGCTCTGATCACAGCACGCTATTACCAGATCTCGAGAGTTCTTTTACTGGGCCATTTTGTCACTGACAGAACTGTAGGTAGTATTTTCAACATGACTGATATTTTATGAGCACTTGAAGTAAGGAGGAATGATGGCTGGGTCATCAATTTATTTTTCTTCCTCAATTAATATAACAGCTGAGATAAGGGTGTTAAACTGGCTTAATTGGGTTGCCATCATAACTAATGGCTTGGTTTTATTGAAACTAGCATCTTTTAAGTAGAATCAATCTAAATAATCTTACTCTATCCCCCTGCCGTCTAGAGCTTGGTTAAGCTACGAAAAGAGATAGACCCCAGACTGAGGTATCTGTTTGAAGTTCAGTTAAAAGCCTCTTCTACCCTCAGTCTAGGGGCTGTAAATTCAGTAGTTCAGTAATCATTTCACTCTGGGGCTGAATAACAATTTTTTTTTTAAATCAATCTAAGTGTATTTTGAACAATATTTCAATTTTGAATCAGCTAGCATTATTGGAACATCTATCTTACAGGGCACTGAAGGAGAAGACAGGCTGGGACATGATATATCTTAGCCTATGAAAAATCATTATCTTAGTCTATCCCATTTTAATTTTACAGCTGTTATGCCTGGTGCTATATCTGAGTGTCTTCTTGGTAACCCACATCACATTTTTCACTGGCAGACTGAAACATACTTTATACAAGTTGCTAAGTCATGAAAACAGGCTGCTGAATTTAGTGGTAATTTGGCTTGTTTTAAAGCCATCGCTTCCCTGTTCTTTTACATGGAAATAGAAGGGGAACATGATGCATTTGGTAATCACATAAAGACTTAATAAGGGCTCTAGAGATGGTTTGGGCTTCCAGGTTTAAACTATTTCATATGCACTGAGCCTTAGGAGGAACTGACAGGGACACCTTTTGTTTTCTTCTTTCTTTAAACTCTGCAGCATATGAGAGGACATTTCGGCTTCCTGGAGAAAAAATATTTGTCGTCATTGTTTACAGTCATCATTTAGGTCTTCTGGGAGAGCAAAAGAGGTCCATTCAATAACAATCGTGGAACCACAAACCCTATACAATTTTCAAGCAAGAAGAGGGCAAAAGATGAGGTTAAGAAGGAGGTAAGAAGACCAGTCTCAGAGAATTCTGAGAAGTGAGGGTTGAGTCACTGAGCCAAGAAGCAGCAGCCAGCTATGCCTTTCCTGCCTCTGACTGTCCCCAGTGGGATTCCAGAACGCTTACGAGAAATCGCTTGTGACAGTTTTCAGCCCACATAAGACAGGGAGAGTAACATTTGACCTTGCTGGTGATTACCTGAGCAGGAGCAGTATTGACACCGGGATTCGGCCAGTGCTAACTGCTACTGCCTTGCCCCACTGCCAGCACACCCCCAAAGAGATTCCATTTTATTGCATTCCCGAATGTCCTCTCTACATCTCAGGTTTTTCCTTAACAGTTACTTTTTTCTTCCCTTTCTTAAGAGAGGGCAGCAATTCTGTGTTTGTTGAAGACTTTAGTAAAACAGTTCCTGTACTCTGAAGGCACTATCTTGACCTTTTCAGAAAATCTGGACCATATAAGGCAAATGATGATATTCATCTCTAAAGAGAAAATGCTTGCCAGCATTAAAGGTCATACCTTATTAATCTGTAGGATTAAACGCTTTACTCATCAAGTCATGGAGCCACAGCGAGTTCTGATTTAGCAAAACAAAACCATTTCAGTTCTACTGAAACAATGTTCTAAGGTAATTTACAGCTCATTAAAATTACTTATTTTATTTTTATTTTGAGTTTTAGATGGGGTCTGGCTCTGTCACCAGGCTGGAGTGCAGTGGCACCACCTTGGCTCACTGCAAACTCCGCCACCTGGGCTCAAGCAATTCTCCTGCCTCAGCCTCTCGAGTAGCTGGGACTATAGGCGTGCGTGACTATGCCCTGCTAATTTTTGTATTTTTAGTAGAGACGGAGTTTCACCATACCGGCCAGGCTGGTCTTGAACTACTGACCTTAAATGATCCACCTGCCTCAGCCTCCCAAAGTGGTGGGATTATAGGTGAGAGCCACCTTGCTGGTTATAGCACATTAAAACTATTGATAACCAATTGTTAAATCAAGTTTAGCCTAAAGCTGCCTCCTTAAATATGCTAAGTTCTCCCTAAAAGTTTCTCTGTATATAGTGAACTATAACCTGAATGGAGGTATAAACAATCACCTACTCTTGGGTCAATCGCTGAGTTTGGACCAGCCAAAGGGGCCAACTGTTCAAATCGTGTTCAAATAAGGCAAGCGCTGAGTGTCACCAATCCAGCTGTTTCTGTGCCTCATTTCCATTTTCTGTACGTCACCTTCCTTTTTCTGTCCATAAATCTTCTTCGACTACATGCTGGCGCTAGAGTCTCTCTCAGCCTACTTTGGCTTGAGAGGCTGCCCGATTCACCAGTTGTTCTTTGCTCAATTGAACTCAGTTAAATTTAATTTGGTTAAGGATTTTCTTTTAACACGTTTAAAGAAAGTACAGTGTCTTTTCCTCCTCAAGTCATCTGTAAGCTAGGCATTATCCATATTATTATGAAGCACGATTCTAGAATTTATCTAGACTAGCTTTGGGGCCCCAGGAAAATAGGTCCAAAAATCTCTTCATTTCTGTTAACCTCAGATCAGGTTTTCAGTCCTGCTCTTTTGACATCACTCCATTCTGATCTCAGTTTGTATCTTCTAAGAGGTATCTAAAGGAAAGTTATCTTTTGGTACCATCTAATAATTTTCCTAAAGTGAGTAAGTTGAGCTGTGTGTAGCAAGTTACGATGATGTTACCTCTTTTTTTTTTTTTTTTTTTTTTTAAACGGAGTATTGCTCTGTCACCAGGCAGGAGTGCAGTGGTGCAATCTCAGCTCACTGCAGTCTCTGCCTCCCAGGTTCAAGGGATTCTCCTGCCTCAGCCTCCTGAGTAGCTGGGAATACAGGTGCACACCACCACACCCAGCTAATTTTTTAAATTTTCAGCAGAGACAGGGTTTCACCATGATGGCCAGGATGGTCTCAATCTCTTGACCTCGTGAACCACCCACCTCAGCCTCCCAAAGTGCTGGGATTACAGGTGTGAGCCATCACACCTAGCTGTTAGTTCTGTCCTTTGCAAAGTACGGTAGGGACTGCACGGAACAAGCGTTGCTTTCTTTGCTTTGTTCCTTACACGTGACTCCTGTCATTCGCCTTTCCTGGCAGAATTGGCCCATCAGCAGATGGAGATTATCCTTTCTTGGAATAAGATGCTGAGAGTCTGTCTACAGGCTCACTAGGTACTTAGAGAGTATATGAATGGTTACAGGGCTAGGTACATGCTCTCTCTCTGTAGCCATGCATTTTTTTGTCAGGTTCTAATTGAAACATAGAAATGTCCATGTATCAAAGATACAGTTTGAAGAATTTTCACAATCTGAACATACCCCTGTAGTCCAGAACTCCCAGATCAAGAAACCCATCCACAAGTTGATCTGACAGCTAGGATTGATTTCACTTGGGTTTGAGCTTTATGTAAATGGAATCATTTAGCATGTGATCTCTTGTTTCAGCCTTCTTCGGCTACACATTATGTTTGTGACATTCACCCATGTTGTGAATAGTTGCAGTTCATCCATTCATTATCATTGTATACACTCCATTTTGTGAATATAATTTATTATTCTACTTTTGCTGGGCATTTGGATCATTTCCAACTTTGGGCTCCTATGAATAGTGGATATTCTGGCCCTTGGTTTTTGAGGAACACATTTCTGTTGGATAGATAATACCTAGGCATGTAACTCCTGGATCACAGGGCATATATATGTTCAGCTTTAGTTGATACTTTGTTTCCAAAATGCTTGTACCAATTTACACTTCCACCAGCTGTGTATGAGAGTTCCAATTATTTCACACCATAATCAACACTTCGTATTTTTCATCTTTTAATTTCAGCCATTTTATAGGCATGTTGCTGTATTGTACTTCATTGTATTTCCTTGATTAATTTGTGTTTTAACTTATAGTTGTATAATTTAATGTGTATATCTCTATTTAATTAAGTTGAGCACCTTGTCATACATTTGTTGGGATTTGTGTATCTTCTGCTGTGAAGTATTTGTTCAAGTCTCTTATCCATTCTTGGGTTGTGCCTTTTGTTAACAGATTATAGAATTTGTTTTTCTTCTTCTTCTTTTTTTTTTTTTGGTTTTGAGACAGGATCTCACTCTGTCCTCCAGGCTGGAGTGCAGTGGGGTGATTATGGCTCACTGTAGCCTTGAACGCCTGGGCTCAAGTGATCATCCTGCCTCAGCCTCTTGAGTAGCTGGGACCACAGGTGTGTGCCATAACCCTTGAATAATTTTTTTTAATTTTTAATTTTTTGTGAAGACAGAATCCTGCTTTATTACTCACAATGGTCTCAAACTCCTTGTCTCAAGTCATCTGCCTGCCTTGGCCTCTCAAAATGCTGGAATTATAGGCATGACCCACTGTACCAGGCCTGTAGCATGTCTTTGTATTATAAATATCTTCTACTCTGCGGGTTGCCTTTTTACTTTAATTGTGTCATATAATAAATCAAAACTCTTAATTTTAATATAATGTTATTTTTTTTTCTTTTGTGGTTAGTACTTTTGTATCCTAATTACAAAAAGCTTTGCTTACACCAATGTAATATATCTAGAATTAATTGTTGTATATCATTTAAGAGAGAGGTCAGGATGCATTTAAAAAATATGTTTGCCCAATCAAGTTGGCATTATTTATTGAAAGACCATGCTTTCTCATCTACAGTGATGTCATGTGGTCCTTGTCAGAATCAGAAACTGTGTATGTGTGGATTTCTTCCTGAATTCTCTAGTCTATTTCATTGGTCAGTTTTTTCCTGTCTTTGTGCAAATACCATAGTTTCAATTATTATAGTTTTCTAGTAGGTCTGGATGTATGTATGGTAGTGTAAGTTCTACAACTTATTCTTCAAGATTGCCTTGGCTATTTTTCACTCCTTGTATTTCCATATAAATTTTATAATAAGCATATCAATTTCTGTCCCCATCCCCATGCTGGGATTGGGACTTTGCATGGTATTGCATTGAATTCATTAGGTCAGTTTGAAAGGAAATGTCATTTCAATAGCATTTAGCCTTCCAATCCACGAACATGGTATATCTCTCTATTAATGTGGGCTTAAATATGGAGAAAAAAATTATCTTAGGCAGTCATTTGTAGTTTTCATTGCACAGGATTTGCATATTTTTCTTTAAATTTATACCTTGCTACTTGATATTTTTGATGATATTGCAAATAGTATCTTTTAGAATTTTATTTTCCAATTGTTCATTGCTGGGGTATATAAAACAATTAATTTTGCATACTGATCTTATATCTGATGAACTTTACTAAAATCAGTAATAGATTCTCTGAAAATTCTTTTAGATTATTTTAGGTATACAGGCATATCATTTGTGAATAAAAAGATTCCTTTTAATTCGTAAGACTAGTATTTCTTTTGCTTGCCTTCTTGCTCTGGGTGGGACTGATGTTTTTAGTATTTCAAAAATGAAAAAGTTTTTAGTATTTTACCATTGAGCAAGATGTTTGCTATAGCAGCAGCTCCTTCTGTTATTTTTTTTTAAACCAGACTAAAAAAGTTTCCTAGTTCGCTAAACATTATTTTTAAAAATCATAAATCAATGTGTATTTTTTCAGAAGCAACTCTTGAGATGATCATATCATTTTTGTGGGATTCATTAATATTTTGTAAGAATTTAAAAATGTATGCTCATGAGTAAGACTGGTCTGCAATTTTAATTTCTTGTAAGATCTTGTCAGGTTTTGGACAAAACCTGGTCTCAAGAAAAGAGTTGTTAAGCATTTCTTCTATTTCTGTTTCTGGAAGACTGGAAGAATTTGTGTAAGATTGTTTTTCTTTCTTAAATATTTGGAAACATGTAGTGAAGCCATCTGGATATGTAGTTTTCTTTGTGGAAAGGTTTTCAAGAACTTTTTTTTTTTTATAAACATTGGGCTAGTTAAGATTTTCTATTTCTTTTTAGGTCAAGTTTTTTTTTTCTTTTTCTTTTTTTTTTTAGACAGAGTGCAGCTGAGATTACAGGTGTGCACCACCATACCCAGTTATTTTTTGTTTTTTTTTTTTTAGTAGAGAAGGGGTTTTGTATTTTTGGCCAGGTTGGTCTTGAATTACTGGCCTCAAGTGATCTTCCTGCCTTGGTCTCCAAATTGCTGGGATTACAGGCATTAGTTAGCATGCTCACACTCTTTTCATGTTGTTTTTGGTAAGTTTTAATTTGGCGAAACTTGTCCATTACATTCAAATTGTCAAATATGTTGCATAATGTTCTTCATAATATTTTTGTATACTTTTGATGACTATGGTCATCTTCTCTTTTTTATTCTCAATATTGGTAATTTTTGTTTCTTTTTTATCTTTTTGCCTTACAGTCTTGATGTGAATCTGCATTCAAAGTTTTGGATTTGCTGATTTTTAATATTTTTAATTTTTTTGGAGACAAGAGTCTTGCTCTGTCATCCAGGCTGGAGTGCAATGGCGCAATCTCAGTTCACTGTAATCTCCGCCTCCTGGGTTCAAGCCATTCTCCTGCCTCAGCCTCCCAAGTAACTGGGATTACAGGCACATGCCACCACATCTGGCTAATTTTTGTATTTTTGGTAGAGACAGGGTTTTTCCATGTTGGCCAGACTGGTCTCAAACTCTTAATCTCAGGTAATCCACCTGTCTCAGCCTCCAAAGTACTGTGATTACAGATGTAAGCCACTGTGCCCAGCGTGGACTTGCTGATTTTTGTCTTGTATATTTGTTTTCTATTTTCTAGAATTTTCCTCTGAGCACTGGTTTAGTGTATCCCACAAGTTTTGACATTTCATATTTTTATTTTTGTTTTTGATTTTGGGTTATTTAGAAGTGTACTGTTTTATGTTCAGTCAGGGTGTTTCTAGTTATATTTTGCTATTAATGTTTAGCTTAATTCCATTGTGATTGGAGGATATACGATAAATAATTGCAGTTAAACACACTTAGACTTTTCTATATGGCTCTGCACACAAACAACTTAGGTCATTTTCCTTGTGATTTTGAAAAGAATGAACTCAGTTGTTGAGCTCAGAGTTCTATACATGATAGTTGATGAAATTTGTTAATTATTTTGTTCAAATCTTTTATAGCTTTACTCCTTGTTGTTTTTTCTTTAAGCTGATATGAGAGATGTTTTAAAGACTCTCACAGTGACTGGAGATTTGTCTACTTCTCTTTTCAGTTTTCTCTGCTCTGTATATTTTGAACCTGTGCTGTTAGGTGCATACAGATTTAGGATTGTGATGTCTTTCTTTTTGATTGCTCCCTCTATCATGATGAAATGGCCTCCTTAACTCTTGTCACGTTTCTCGTTTTAAAGCAGGGCTGTCCAATCTTTTGGCTTCCCTGGGCCACACTGGAAGAACTGTCTTGGGCCACACGTAAAATACACCAACAACAGCTAAAGAGCTAAGCAAACAAACAAAAAAACACCAAAAATTTCATAATGTTTAAAGAAAGTTTATGAATTTGTGTTGGGCCACATTCAAAGCCGTCCTGGGCCACATATCGGCCGTGGGTTGGACAAAACTTGCTTTAAAACATGTTTTTATGTTGTTTTTAGGAGAGACAGTGTTATCAAGGTATATTTTTTCTTTTTTTCCATCCTTTCTTTGTTCTTTTAATTAAAGTATATCTATTGTATGCAGCATCGAGCTTGCTGATTTTTAAAAACAGTCTGATAATCTTACTTGGAATATTTAATCTGTTTACATTTTGCATTTGACTTTGTTATAATTAGGTTTATACTTACTGCATCCCTTTGTTGTTCTATTTGGCCATCTTTTAAATGTTGTTTGCCCCTCCTTTCTTCTCTTCTTTTGAATTAGTCAAATATATTTCCTTCTATTATATTATTAGTTTTACTTACTTTTTATATTCTTTTAGTAACTACCTTATGGGTTACACAATATAGATACTTGACTTATTACAGTCTAATACAAAGTATTGCTTTAACCACATCTCCAATGCTGTGGAAACTGTTTTAACTACATTTATAGCCTCCCATATTTTCTGTTATTGCTGTCACGCATTTTAGTTCTATAAATACTTTTGTATACATCTTAGGCTCTCTGCATGGGCTAAACCTGACTCTTGCCTAGAATCACAAAATGCCCCCAGAGTAAAAAATGAGTTTCTTTTTGAAACTATTTTTCCCTCTTTGGTATTTCAGTTTATCTATGTTTCACTATTTCTGCAGCTCCCCGATTCCTTTATAATTAAGATTTTTTTATATTATAATTTATCTAGATTTTTCAAGTTTTCCAGTGGGGATATTTCCTTATCATATCCTACATGGAAGTTCCTGAAGTCATATATTTTATCAACATGCTTTGGCATAAATTCCTGTTAGTCTTTGTTTAGATAAATCAATTTATTTTGGTTTAACTTTCCTAGTGTTATATGCCAAAAATCCTTATTCTTTCATTGCATCAAATAGATTAAATTTCTATAAAACTAATAAAACAAATGCTCACTTTGGATAAAGTTGAGACATCAATTAGCACGGTTTACTTTTTTTTTGTTGGGGGAGGACGGGAGTCTTACTCTATTGCCCAGGCTGGAATGCAGTGGTGTGATCTTGGCTCACTGGAGCCTTGACCTCCCTGGGCTCAGGTGACCTTCCCTCCTGAGCCTCCTGAGGAGCTGGGACTGCAGGCATGTGACACTGTGCCTGACTAATTTTTGTATTCTTTTTGGGGATGCAGTTTTGCCATGCTTCCCAGGATAGTTTTGAATTCCTAGGCTCAGGTAGTCTGCAAACCTCGGCCTCCCAAAGTTGCTAGGATTACAGGTGTAAGCCACCACTCTTGGCCTACTAACTTTGCTCTAATAGATAGTGTTGGTTTTTCCTGGTCAAACATAATACCTAGAGGTAAGTTTGGGTGAGGCAAAAAGGAGCTTTGAAATAAAAGTTGCTCTGATTTATAAGGTCTTTTAAATTTATGTTCTTTTTGCTGTAAGTCCTTTGGGTCTTGCTCAAGATTATTATTCTTAACGATGATTTTGTATATTAATGCCAACCTGGTTTCTATTTACCATTACATCTTCAGGGACATTTAAGCTCTCTGGAAACATCTGTGACACCAGATTTTAAATTTCCTTGTCTGATATTAATGTTAACAGAGTCAGACAACAGGTAAATTTCAAGCTGTATTTTTCTTGGGTCATGGGAGGATGATTCCTGGCTCCAGTCTTTCCTTTCTGGAACCTCTACTGGGGTGGGATTAACATGTAGTGAACATTAAATATGGCTTCTGATGGAGAATGTAGAGGGCACAGCACTTCACTCATTTCTCACAAGGTTATAAATAGGAATTTTCTTCTTCATTTTATATAAGTAGAAAATGAGACTCACAGTCTATAAGTCGCTTTCACAGTTACACAGCCAGACAATTCATACAGGTATATGCTGAATGTTGAGAAAACACAGATGAGACTCAATGAGTCTCATAGATGAGAAACAGCTGTTAGGTATCATTAGGTCCTGACTACATTGTAAATTATTTCTTCAAAATCAGACAGCTAGTAAGTAGCAAGGCAGAAGTTTACACCAGATTGCTGCTTCTACACAGAAATTTTAAAGAATGTCAAAAATGCAAGAAACTGAAGGTAGAAAAATGCTATCTAATGATACAACTTTTAGAAAGTCAACTAAATTCGATGTCTGTTTCCTAATCTGTAAATTTTGGTTTCGTTCTTCTTAAAATTTGGGGGCAAGGTACATACACACACAGTGTCACTTAATTGATTACTGCAGACCTGTAAAGAAGGCTCTCGCTTCTGGTAAAAAAGTATACTGCATTTTTAGTTTCTTTGGATTTATAATTGCACAAAAAATTTCACAAAGAAATGCCAAGCCCACTACATATTTCAACTTTCCTTCATGATATTCTTTGCTGCGAGGTTTTTTTTTTGTTGTTGTTTTTTTTGTTTTTTTTTTTTTAGAGATGGGGTTTTACCATGTTGGCCAGGCTTGTCTTGAACTTCTGGCCTCAAGTGATGTGCCCAACTCAGCCTCCCAAAGTGTTGAGATTACAGGCGTGAGCCACTATGCCTGGCTGGGATGTATCTTTGTAAAGCACAGTGTTTATCCTTGGGGCAAGTGAGTGACGTTGTCAAGGCCAAAGTCCTTGGCATAGCATGTAGAGCATTTCATGATTGATTTCATGATTCATTACACAGGTACATGAGTGTCTGCTGCAACTCAGGTACCACGGTAGGTGCTGGGAATTCAGCACAAGATCCATTTCCAACCTTAGAACAGTCTGGTATCCACACACTTCTCTGCCCTTATCTTTGAACACATAGAACCTGCTATGCTAGCTTTCACTAATGTGGACCAACTTTCCAACTTCTTACATATGCATTCTACTAGAATGCCTTACCTTTTTTTTTTTTTTTTTTTTAAATAATAATAGCCAAGTTATATTGAGCACTTGCTACATGCAAGCTACTAGTCCAAATGCTTTACAGGTAACAACTCCTTTAAATCTTGCATGACTTTGCTAGAGTTGCCATAACAAAGTACCACAAATGAGTGGCTTACACAACAGAAATCTACTGTCTTACAGGTCTGGAGGCCTGAAGTCCAAGACTGAGGCATCTGCAGGTTTGGTTCCTACTGAGGGATCTGAGGAAGGCTCTGCTCCCAGCCTCTCCCCAAGCTGCTGGAGGTTTGCCGGGAATCTTTGGAGTTCCTTAATTGCAGAAGCATCACCCTGATCTCCATCTTCATTTTACGTGGTGTTCTCCCTGTGTGCATACCTGTCTTCAAATTCCCACTTTGATGAAGACATCAGTCATACTGGATCAGGGCCCACCTTACTCCCGCATGACCTCATCTTAACTAACCACATCTGCAACAAGCCTGCTTCCAAATAAGGTGCATGCTGTGGAACCAGGGATTAGGACCCCAATACATCAATACTGAGTGGAGACAGTTCAGTCATAACAATTGTTAAAGTAAATTAAAATGGAAATTAGACCTGAAGAGCCCCTGGGCAGAAAAAGCCAGTTAGGTTTCATGTCACCTTAAACTTGCTTGATTGCAAACATAAGCAAAGCTGAACATGAGCTATTTCTTATGAATATCTATATTAAAGAAAAATGAAGCTTAAGGCTAACCAGTCGGAAGCTGCCAACTAACTCTTAACACCAGGGACTAGCATGCCCTACCATTAATCAACATATCCTTCATCACACAGGTTAGATGTCCCCTCTCTTGGGCAGCTCTCCATGACTACCCCTGAGGCTGGACAGGGGCTTTTCTGGGCTAAGTTCCATCAGAACAGTTAGGACACTCTACTGTGATCTTCTGTATACTTGACTAACCTTCCAAATAACTCACACGACCTCTGAACACAAGGGCCATGTATTTGTGGCACTTTGTTACGGCAACTCCAGCAAAGTAATGCAAGATTTAAAGCAGTCATTACCTGTAAAGCATTTGGAACGGTATCTCGCATGTAGCAAGTTTCATCCATGAGTCTCCAGGACCAAGCACAGGATCTCGTCCAGCTCTCAGTTACTGAACATTGTCTACCTGACATTTCATCATGTCAATTTTCTCCTCAAGAAGTTACAGGGTCTTCTGGTTGCCTGTTCTATCAAATGAATCATCTGGCTTTGAAGATGTGGCTTTTCTACATACATCCAAATAGATTCTTCCGTATGCAGTTGCAGCAGACACAACAGTTACATTTTTCTTTTTTTACCTCCCATGCTGTACCCCCTTCTAGTTTTGATTCCTCTGCCTTGGATTCCTGGGTAACGCCACTCATCCAAATCCCACTTGTCTTTCAAGGGTAAGCTCAAGGCTGGCCTTTATTGTGACGTACTCTCTGCCTATTGTATGCCACATGGATTACTCACTTCTTAGACTTGTGGTCTCCTAATGGTTTGTGTGAGTGGCTGGCATATGAGGACCAGGTCTGAGAACTCTTAGTTCACCCTCATTGAGTTTAACAATGGGCACCTATAAAAAGGCTTCTAAATATTCATCTTGATGTGGAAGGACTCAAAACTGAGTCTTTAGCCATAAATAGCTGGCTTTTAGGAATAACAGGGAGAACAAAACTTCTTGTGTGATTGACACAATACACATTTCAGCTTAGCATGTTCCCAAACCAACTGGAATCCCCTATCTCAGTTAATGGCACATCCTGTTGGCTCTGCATTCAAAGCATAATGGACCCCTCATTTCTCATCCCCTCCTAGTCTCTGGTCGAGGCCACCTTCTTGCCTAGATTACCATGCAGTGTCCTACGAGGCTGCCCTCCTTCTGCCTTTGAGCCTTGTAGTCCGATCTCGAAAGAGCAGCAAACGATCATGGCACTTTGAACTCTGCCTCCTTTCTGCATGGCAGCTCCACAAGGACAGCTTTTGTCTTGTTGAGTGCTGCGTCTCCAGCATTTAAGCAGGGGCTGGCATATGGATGTTGCATTATCATTTTTTTAACGAACAGCAATTGTTTTGTGGTTGTGCAGTCACTAGCTGAGTGTACCTCATGCCTTTCCTTGGTAGCATATCATCATAGGATAAAAGCCATGGGAACAATTAAATTGTCAGGGTCAGTGATGTCCTCTGGGACTTTCTTTCAACTTGTATTAAGTCCAAAAACTCTTTGCAAATGAGAGCATGACACCAAGGCAAAGCACATCTGCGTGGCTTTTAACTCGATGTCTGCCAAGATGGGACATGATGAGTTCACTGCTCTGACCTCTCAGCAGACATTATTCACTTTCCAAAAAGATTCAAGGATTCTGGGACTTGGAGATATTACTGAACTCAATATGTGTACATTTAAACATTTATTTCGCTGCTCCCACACACTTATATTCTTCCCAAGAACACCCCTGGGTATATCAGAAGAAATTTAAAAATATAAAAGTCTATTTGCCACAGAAAAGTATACCCTTGATGATCTTTTTCCAGTACTCACCACTGTCAATTGCCAGGAAGAGAGCAGTGTACACGCTGTTGTGGACAAATGGGGACTCACGGTCCAGCACAGCTTTGGTGTCAACGGTCCCATTGATGGGGTTAATATTCAGCCAACCTGCTGGGTCCTTGTAAACAGAATACCTGAAAAAAATCCCAACAATGTCAGACTGCATTGAAAGTCAATTCAAGAAACATTTACAGAGTGCAGGGCATGAGCTCCTATGCTAGGGGCTGGATCATATGTAACAAAAATCCAAACACATCATTTCCGTTACTTTGCTTATTCACAAACTAATGAGGCCATTGACTCTGGGTCTGCTTTGTGTTGAGCACTTTGCATGTGAGCCTCCTTTATTCCTCTTAAAACTCCTAGGAGGAAGATCTGTGAAGTTGATTTTGTGCCGTCTGCCCAGCTCTCACACAGGCAAAGCAGAGTTCACAGCCCCAATCCTGAATCCACACCCAGTCTTGTTTCTTTCACATGTGGGATGCAACTTATCTGTGGACTAGACTAGGTGGGAGAAAGTGCTGTTGTGAAGGTATAAACAGGGCACATCAAGGCTGGGAGGAAGAACTCATTGCCTCTGATCCAGGGCAATACTGGGGCCCTCACAGGAATGCAGCATCCAGACCAAGACAGGAGGAATAGATAGGATGTTATGAGAGAGTGAGAGGACAGACAAACCAGGAAGAGAGGATACGAGTTAACACATTGTATTAGTCCATCTTCACAATGCTGATAAAGACATACCTGACACTGGGTGATTTACAAAAGAACAGTTTTAATGGACTCACAGTTCCACATGGTTGGGGAGGCCTCGCAATCATGGTGGAAGGTGAAAGGCACATCTCACGTGCTGGCAGATGATAGAGAATGAAACCAAGCAAAAGGGGGTTCCCCTTATAAAACCATCATGTCCCGTGAGACTTAGTCACTATCTCGAGAACAGCATGGGGAAGACCTGCCCCTATGATTCAGTTACCTTCTACTGGGTCCCTCCCACAGCACGTGGGAATTCAAGATGAGATTTGGGTGGGGACACAGCCAAACCATATCACACAAGGAACAGAGATGTTCATTGAGATGTAAGTTACATGAAGGCAAGAAATTTGTTCACTGCTGTAACACCAGCTCCTTGAACCCTGCTTAGCACATATGAGACACTCGATACATATTTGCTGAATAAATGAATATTTAAGGACTAGAAAGTAGAGGGTTGTGTTTGAAACAGTTTCCTTAAGGGAACTAAAACGTAATGAGTTTTGAGAAACAGATTAGACAAGATTATAGAGAACCTGAACTACTGTGGTAAGGGATTTGGACTTTGGAATAATGGGAGACCATCCAAGATTTTAAAATGTTACTTGTTTTGACGTTGCTTTTTTGAGGTTTAAACAATGTAGAGATGCACAGAATAATAAATAATAGTCTTATCTATCAGGGAGACTCAGATTAGGCATGACTTAGCTTTCTTTGGATTGAGTGGCTTGGACAATGTGCCGCTTGCAGACCTAAGCCAGAAAGATGCTGTTGGCACTTTGCTGCCATTTCCTACCAATCTTTGATGTATATCCCAATGAAGAGACATGGGAACTCATAGCTCCTTGGTTTAGTAAAGATGCAGGAAGTTGATTTTCTCTGCCTTGTGTGGTCAGGTTTGGGTCTAAGGATGTTTAAAACCTGATTTAACCAAGAGGACTAAAAATCTCCAAATGAAGAGTTTGGAGCAAATTACCCCCGAGTCTTCACAAGGAAAAAGATAATCTACCTCCTAATCCGGGAGACTGGGAATGTTACCTTATAGAGCAAAGACTTTGCAGAGCTAAGGATTTTGAGATGAGATTATTCTGGGTCATCTGGGGGGTCTTTGGGGGTGCTAAATGCAAATCACAAGTGTCCTTATAAGGGGGAGGCAGAGGGAGATTTGAGACACAGAAAAGGAGAAGATCACATGACCATGGAGGCAGAGATTGGAGTGATGAGGCCACAAGCCAAGGAATGCTGCAGACATCAGAAGTGGGGAGTAGCAGGAAGGACCCTCCCCTAGACCTCTAGATGGAGCATAGCCCTGCCAACACCTTGATTCTGACTCAGTGAGACAGATTTTGGACTTTTGGCAAACTGTGAGAGAATAATTTCTAGCCATCATGCTTGCAATTATTTGTTACCATGGCATTACTAATTTATTACAGCAGGTACAATATCCCCACTTACAGATGAGGACTCTGAGGCACGAACCAACAGCCACTCAAGCTGTCGTGTCAGGATGTGGGCCCAGGTCTGACCTCAGAGCTGCAGCCCTGAACCCACACTCAAAACCTCTTTCCAGCTAAGTCAGTTACTCAGGGTGGGTGGGTGGTCAGCAGATATGTGTCATCTAAAGGATCTTACTTTGAAGAAGATACTGAATTCCAAGAAAAGGTGGCCTCTGAGGCTAGAGTTAGGTTGACTGGAAGTGTGGTGGGTGGGATTATTCACATGTAGGTGGAAGTAAGGGGGCTGCCTCCTGTGTGGCCAAGGAGAGGAAGAACTGCCCTTGTCCATGACTTAAAGGTAATCTTGGGGGCTGCAATGTGATTGTTACCTGGGGGAGGCTGGTGACTGAAAGAAGGGATAGTCAACTTCGGTTGTTAAGAAGGAGAACCAGGAAATAAGAAATTTCTGCTGTCAAAGAGAATGGGCATCTATGCAGTAACTATAAGCCTCATGGCGCCCCAGGACAGGCAGCAATTCACCTACCACCCTTGCCTGGCCACCATCCAGAGCCCCTTCTAGTGCTCCCAGCCTCTCCTGGAGTCTCAGCACCAAGCATCTGCAGGTCTTTGGGCTTCCAGTAGGCATCCACAGGTGCTCTGATCAGCACCATTGTAATTTTTTATTTTTTGAGACAATGTCTCACTCTGTCATCCAGGTTGGAGTGCAGTGGTGTGATCTTGGCTCACTGCAACCTCCGCCTCCCAAGTTTAAGTGATTTTCGTACCTCAGCCTCCCGAGTAGCTGGGATTGCAGGTGCCTGCCACCACGCCTGGCTAATTTTTGTATTTTTAGTAGAGAGGGGGTTTTGCCATGTTGGCCAGGCTGGTCTCAAACTTTTGGCCTCAAGCAATCCGTCTGCCTTGGCCCTCAAAGTGCTAGGATTACAGGTGTGAGCCAACGTACCCAGATGTGCCATTTTAATTTTAACTCACACAGAGGCACTCTGGTTTGCTATCAGTCCTTTTTGTGTTGCGAGCATGTGAAGTGACTTGAGAATCAAATCAAGTTTTTGTCCTGCAAAGTGGATGTACCAGACCCCACAACTGCAGAAGGACGCCAGGAGAGGCTCCTGCCGATGCTTCCTGAAAGGCATCTGGCCTGGTCTCTTCTAAAACAACCTCAGGGTGTGGCCTCCATTAAATATTAACAGTAACACAGCAGCATCAGCAGCATCAAGCCTTACATGGCACCGGGCACCACTCCAGAAGCTTCCAGCATCTATGCCTTCAGCCCTCACACCAACCCTGGGAGGTCAATCATATTATTCCTCCCCTTTCACAGATGAGGAACGGAGAGGCCTAGAGATATATGAACTTTGCCAACGTCGTTGGCTAGTACATGGCATGGTTGGGATTTGCAGGCTGGCTCTGGTGCGAAGACCTGCTCTCATTCTCTGTGCTGGCTCCGCCCAGCCGTCCACACTGCCAGCATGACGTGGGCGTTAGGGTCATGGACTCTGGAGAGGAAAGGACCTGGGTTCTAACAGTGAGCTTGGCAAGCTACTTCTCTGTGTTTCTGCTTCCTCCTCTGTGACTTGGGGACAGTCCCAGTGATGCTGTGGGGTAGCTGTGAGGGCAAACGGAGCCTGACAGAAAGGGCTTGGTCCCGTGCAGGGCGCCCATGGTGGTGCCGCTGCGGAGTCAGGCTGTGGGTGTGCTAGTGGTTCGCTGGGGTCAGGGCCCCATGTGTCCTCCCCGGTGTGACTCACACTGTCCCCCGGAATGTTTCGGAAACATCTGACTCAGCAGAGCCCTCGGGGAACAATGTTTTGAAGCCGCAACTGTGACAGGGGACAGATGGAGAGGACGGATGAGGTGAACGCAGGGCTTCAGCACGCCTTTGCTGGCGCAATGATCGTTTCACTATTTTGTGAAAACAGAAGCGATGTATTACTCATGAGAATGAACTGCTTTAAAAACACCAACCTTTCATTTAAAGAGTAACTGATGCTTCCACCTGGCAAACTGCTACTATGTTTCAAGACCCCACTCACACGTCTCCTCTCATTTACCCAGTATGACTTTCCCAGTAGGACTGATCACCCTTATTGGGTCTGTGTGAGGCATATGCACTGGTAAAAATGACTGTGAGAGCCTAACATGGCATCCTATGGGTCTGCCACCTCCACCAAACTCTAATCTCCTTGGTGTCAGGATGGGTAAAAGTTGGTCAGTAGATGCACAGAATGCTTCCTTGGGCCCAACTTTGTGCTAAACCCTTTATGAGCATCTCCACATTTATTTTTGTGATTTACCACAACCTGATGAAGTGGGTACCGTCCTTGTTTTAAAGCTGAGGTAACCAAGAATCAGAGAGGCTTAGCAGCTTGCAAAAGCAGCCCAGCTAAGAAGAGGCAGGGCTGGAATGTGGCACCAGCATGCTGGACTCCAGGGGCTGGGCTTCTCAGTACACAGTGTTTTTCATGCCTAAGGCCAGGGTTGTCCACTCTGCACCCCCAGGGCTGGGTAGAGTGCCTGGACACAGGGTTTATCACATCTTTTCTCTTTCAGTTGGAACAATCATGGGGATGGAAAAAACAAAAAAAGGCAACTCATCCTATCAGGTGACAAGTTTACTGTTGATCCAGGAGTGATTTGTAGTGATTCATTTGAAATAATGAAAGTTTCACATGAGCTGCATTCTATTCCCTGATTACTCAATTCAGTTTAGAAGATAAATAAAACCTGAACTAAATAAATCTAGCTTTTATGTTCAGCATACAAGCAATGCTCTTTGATTCTCCCTCTGTCATTTTTTTTTTGTCTTATGATGACATCATTTTGTGGTACAATTAACATGTTTGCGTGTTTCTTGTCGAAGAGGCAAGTGTAATCACTAAAACTCTTAGAGACATGAACTCGGAGGCAATCCTCTGAAGCAATACTCAGCGCAGTTAGGCCTCCTTGTGCCACATTTCCAAGGAAAGCCAAGGTCTGTATGATTTTACAGGATAGTGTTTGACTCTTTTTCTTCCTTAAAAAAAAAAATCAAGTATCTAGAGCTGTGCTATTTAACTAAGTTTTCACAAGACCCTTTCTGTTCCCCTCTGTTTATTTTATTTTGTTTTTTGAGATGGATCTCACTCTGTTGCCCAGACTGGAGTGCAGTGGCAGTGATCTCGGCCCACTGCAATCTCTGCCTCCCAGGTTCAAGAGATTCTCTTGCCCCAGCCTCCCAAGTATCTGGAATTACAGGTGCCTGCCACCATGCCCAGCTAAGTTTTATATTGTTAATAGAGACAGGGTTTTACCATGTTGGCCAGGCTGGTCTTGAACTCCTGACCTCAAGTGATCCACATGCTTTGGCCTCCCAAAGTGCTGGGGTTACAGGCATGAGCCACTGTGCCCAGCCAGTTTGCTTATTTTATTTAAGGCCTCCTCTCATGGGCGACCTCAAGGAGGTGTGGCCACCCCACAGATATCCTGGAAGCCCGGCTTGCTGTACCTACTCAGAACCACACCTGCAGACACAGCAGGACAGAGGGACAGTCATTTGCTGAGCACCCATGTGATGCAAACTAAGAGCAGGGTGGAGACACTGAATGGTGGAGTCATCCTCCCTAATGTGGAGGGAGAACAGCTCAAGACCATGGAGCAGCCTGCTCTCCAGCTTCCTGGCTTCTGTGCGCTTCTGTCCAGTCAGCCTTTTTGACCAATTGGCCGGGCACACTATGTAAATTTCTGACATTTTCAAAGCTGTCTTTTTAATAAAACTTTCAGTATAAAAATACCAGCGTGCAAGATGTTTTCTATGCTTTTAGGTCTGAAAAATGCATATGCCATATTAAATTGGAATTTCTGGGCAATTTATCTGTAATGTGAACTTTGCTTGTTACAGGAAAAAAAATCAAATTAAAAACTGAGCTCATTTCAGTCTGTAACGTAGCTTCACAGTAGCTGCCCTGAGTGCTGCCCTGAGTGCTTGCCAAGCTTCAGTCTCTTCTCGATGTTGGTGCTGGGAGACGCAGGGCAAACTGATTAACAGAATCCGAGTTGCTGGCAGTGCAGTGGGGGTGATCAGGGCCTGCGCCACCCTGGGCGTGGGGGTGCCCATCAGAGCAGCGAAGAGAGCTTCCAGGTAAGTGGCCAGGACCAGCTGTTGACGTGGAAAGACTTCCAGAGCTGAGGGCTGCCAGCCTCTGCCCTCAGGGGCTCAAGTATTGGTGGGAAGGAGGAAGAGATCAAAGGTTTGACAAGTTCATTCTGCAGCCTTCTTGGGATCACTCACTTTCTGTGAGGTAGGGCGGCAGTCCCTAACCTCTTTGGTACCATGGACTGGTTTCGTGGAAGACAATTTTTCTACAAACAGGTGGGGGATGGCTTTGAGATGAAACTGTTCCACTTCCACCTCAGTTCAGGCACTAGATTCTCATAAGGAGCATGTAGTCTAGATCCCTCGCATGTGCAGTTCACAACAGAGTTTGTGCTTCTATAAGAATCTGGTGCTGCCGCTGATCTGACAGGAGGCAGAACGCAGGTGGTACCGTCTGTGGTCCAGGGGTTGGGGACCGCTGATGTAAGGGACCCATGTTTGTGCAGCATAGGTGCCAATATTACATGAGTTACCATAGCTTTCTTTTCAATATAGACTTAAAACTGTCACAAAGTGGGCTGGGCATGGTGGCTCATGCCTGTAATCCCAGCACTTTGGGAGGCTGAGGCAGGCTGATCACGAGGTCCGGAGTTTGAGACCAGCCTGGCCAACATGGGGAAATCCTGTCTCTACTAAAGATATAAAAAATTAGCTGGGTGTGGTGGTGAGCACCTGTAATCCCAGCTACTTGGGAGGCTGAGGCAGAATGGGTTGAACCTAGGAGGTGGACATTGCAGTGAGCTGAGATTGTGCCATTGCATTCCAGCCTGGGCAACAGGGCGAGATTGTTTCATACACACAAAAAAAGTCACAAAGTAATATTGGGTAAGTAGTGTGCAATAGCCAAATGGATCAATGCAACAAAACAGAACGCTAGACATGGCACAGATTATACACATAGAAAATTCATATATGGAGAGATTATAGCTTTAGTAATAGATGGATCTCTCTCTCTCTCTCTATATATATATATACACACACACACACGGATAGGAAAGACTATGAGAAACCTAGAATAAAAACTAGGAAAGGAGAGATACAAGATAGTTTTATATTCCTACTGAAGGATACAAACAACCCTGTAAACCTACAGGAAAGAAAGAAAACAGTAGGAGGATGCTTCACCCCTACTTAATTATAGTCCACTGGATGCCATGTTTATTATTAAAAGCAGAACCAGAAATACACAGAATTTCCAACTGAAGGAAATTCACTGTCTTAAAAGAGCTCATGTAGCTATGGCCTTGAGTGTAAAGTAAAGGGTATATTTCAAATCTTCTGACAAAATGTACGGATAAAATTGAAGGGCCAGTGAATTCCAGAAGCCTAGACCAGCCAGACAGCCATAGCCCATCAGAGTCCAAGGTAGTGTTCTCTTCCTCTCCCAGGACACCGGAGCCAGAGAAAGCAGTCTCAGTAAACAGAAAGGACTTCCACGGTCTCGAGGGCCCTACAGGATCCATCTGGACCTGCCTGACTTTCTACCCACATTTCCCACTTCTTTCCTCAGCCTCCCTAAGTTAGAGACTCACTGGCCTTCCTTTTATTCCTTGAAATTAGCGAATTTCCCAGGGATGCAGATGCCACAGCCAGGAGATGTGGACAAGAAGAGTTGCCCAGTGAGTAGATAGGCAGGGCCTCTTGGGGTTGGGAGGATGGGATACTTCTTGCCTTGCCTCTCATGGAGCTATGACCTTCTGTGACTGCCTAACAGCTGAGAGCAAGGCAGGAGCTCTTGACACCTCCAGCCCCTTCCCTGGACGCCCCTCCCCTGGACGCCCCTCCCAGGCATCCTAGAGCCCCTGGTAAAATCCTGTGGACATCTGCATGAGGCTCTAGCACATGACAATTCTGATCAGCACATGGCAGCTGGCATCTTCTGATGGCACATGGACCAAAACTTCGCCTTTTACAGACATTGCGACCCCAACTATGACATCATACCCAAGAGAATTATCACCTTCCACACATGCAGTGGACCAAGGTAGCTGTGGTGTGGATCCACTTTCTTTGGATCATTATAGGAGGTAAGTGGGAAGACCACTAGGGATCGTATTTTGTGAAGACCACTGCAGTGCACCTGATTCTTTGCTTCTCTTCTGCTTGCTACAATCCATTCTCCAAAGAGCAGTCAGCGTTACATCACAGTGTGTGAATCCCCTGCTGAAAATCCTCCAGTGACTTCCCATGGGATATAGAATAAGATTCAAACTCTTCACCATGGTCTCTAAGGTCCTAGAGGATCCACCTGGACCTGCCTGACTTTCCACCCTCATTTTCTACCTCTTTCCTCAGCCTCCCCAAGTTATAGACTCACTGGCCTTCGTTTCATTTCTTGAAATTAGCAAATTATTTCTGGTCTCAAAAAATTCTACTTATCATTCCCAGCAGAGGAGCCACACGTATCGCCAGCTCGACTCTTTTGGCCGGCGCAGCTGTTTTGCCGGCGCCCAGGCGCAGCGCAGCCCTTCTCAGTGCGGAGTATACGTGACTGAGCGCCCATTGAGTCGGGCTCGGCTGGTCCCACCCCCACAAGGAGAACAGCAATTGGAAGCGCTGAGGACTGAGAGTTTCACAGTAAGCACAGCTGAACCCGGGAAGGCCAAGCTCTGTGGGGAAGGGGCATCTGCCAAAGGAAAACTAAGAAACA
>CAUYLG010062965.1:0-26350 GCA_963573385.1 Cacajao melanocephalus | reverse complement strand
AATGGCAGCTCGCCAAGTCCGGGTCCAGTCTCTCTATGACCAATGCGGTTGCCCATGCTTTGTTTCCCCACTGACCAATCTACTGCCCTCACCCCCTATAAAACCCCATGCCCAGAATGGCTGGGCGCGACTTCTCTGGCCCCTTTCTCTCTCTCTTCCCCCCGCCGCCAGGACCACAGAACCTCGCCCGGGAGCTAAATAAACTGGAATTTAATTTGTCTCGTGCTAGCCTCAGTTTCCTCATTTTAAACTTGGCAATATCCTTACAAGAATAACCTTACAATTTCCACATCTACAATTCCATTCCAGACCTCCCCTATGAACTCCAGACCTGCGGGTGTGACTGCTAGCTTAACATCTGTCTCAAGGTCACTGTTACGGGTTGAGTTGTGTCATCGCAAAAACACATATATTGAAGTTCTAACTCCCAGTACCTCAGAATGTTCCCTTGTTTGGAAATAAGGTCTTTGCAGATGTAATTAGTGAAGATAAGGTCATAATGGTGCAGGGTAGACCCCCTAATCCAATTACAGTTGGTTTCCTTATATGAAAAGGGAAGATGGTTAGACAGACACACAGAGAGAATGCCATGCTATGATGGAGGCGGAAAGTGGAATCACATTACCACAAGTCAGGGAATGCTTGGGGCTACCAGAAGCTGGAATCGGCAAGGAAAGACCCTCACCAAGAGTTTTCAGAGAAAGCCCAGACTTGCCAAGACCTGAAAAACCAATACAGGTACTGTACCCTTGCCAACTCTTCTACTTTATTCCCCAGAGAGCAGTTATAATTAAGTCCTATTGGTTTTCCTTTCAAATATATCTTGAATTTATTCACGTTTATTTTATGTTTTTTTCGGAGATGAGGTTTTACTGTTGCCCAGGCTGCAGTGGCACAATCATGGCTCACTGCAGCCTTCAACTCCTGGGCTCAAAGCAATCCTCCCGCCTTAGCCTCCCAATTAGCTGGCAATACAGGCAATTGCCACCATGTCTCGATAATTTTTATTTATTTTTTTTGTTTTGTAGAGACAGGGTCTGACTTTGTTGTCCAGACTGATCTCAAATACCTGGGTTTGAGTGATTCTCCTGCCTTGGACTCCCAAAGTGCTAAGATTATAGGCATGAGCCACCATGTCCAGCCTCATTCATGTTTTTATATGACCTTTCAAAACTACTGAAATCTAGTCCATCACTAAATACCTATGAATTTTCATTTTAAAGAACATTTTTTAGATTCTTAGAAGACACTGCTAATGCTGAGCTCTCCATGGAGTCTGAGCTGGAACAGTGTCCTGCTTGATTAATTCTGAAGCATTGAGACGAGTTGAGTAGAACTGAGGCTTCTGAGTCCTTGCTTGCCTGGATTAATAACTTTCTGTATATCAAGAAGCTGATGAATTATCAGAGGTGTTCTCTGTAGAACACCTAACCAGAAGATGTCTTGACGACAGGAGATGAGAAATCAGAACTGTAAGGTGCAAGTCAGGATTCTTTTCTTAAATCCAAACTTCAAATTTCACAGAAAATGCTCTAATAAAATGTCCAATAGTCTACAGTCTTCTTCTTGATGACCAGATTAAGCTGATACAATGGAAGGATAGTCATGACTACAGAAATAAATGAGTAATAAATAAGAGAGACTGTGCTCATGGTCTCAGTTTAAACCTAATGAAGAGAACACAAAAGACCTGCCATAGATTGGCCACTGCATGCCACCACTCTTCTTGGCTCTGCCGTTGGCCAATACGCCATTCACCTGAGCAGTTCCATGCATAGGTTATGATTCAGTCCCATGGGATGAACACCAGTTACGGTAGCCAGTTACTTATTTGCTGTTAAAGATGTTTCAATTGCAAAGAATTAAAGTCTTCTTTCATCTAACATGGGGCAGGAAACAGCACAATCCTTGATGCACTTAGAGGACTCTTGGGTCTTAGGTTGATACTTATGGGTCTAAATAAAATAGCTGAGTAACAAACTTAGCTTCATCTAAAACCTTAGGCAGCCAAACAGGGCTCTTCGTCTTTGGAGATCAGGACAGGGAACTTGTCCTACATCTTGCAGTTTTTATGCCCTAGAGTTGCTTTCCAGGGAATCACAGGTAGTCTCTGGCTTCCATTTGAGAATTGGTTGGGTTTGCAGTGCTTAATGCCTCCCTCTTCTCTTGGAGGTTTTGCTAAATTGCAGGTGGGTTAGAACAACTTCTCAAGAACAAGGTCAGGGAATTGGACTTCTAGGATAGGACCTGCTGAGTGCTGGGTGAAGGCAGGTCTGGGCAGTAAGATAGGGCAGATGGCAGCTGAGGTCTGGTGAAGCAATGGTATGGGGAGCCTGAGAGCACAGGGGTATCAGGTTCTGACTCTCAGGAGGACCCAGGTTGAGGTCCCTGAGGACTCAGGGAAGCAATCCAACACTCTGGTTAGCACCATGACAGTGACAAGCACTTGCACAAAGGCTGGTCTACAAAGTTGACTCTAGGTCATCCAAATGGCCCCACCATCTAGATCAGATGAGTCTCAAACTGAGCAGTTTATTATAATCACATAAGGGCATGTTTAAAGATACACATGCCAAGGTCCCACTCATGAAAATTCTTCTGAATCTGAGGTTAGATACTGGAATCCATATCTTTCAAAAGCTCTCAGGCCATTTTGATGAGTAGCCACATTTGGAAGACAATGCTGTAGACAGAACTTAATTGATTTTTAAAGATAGACACCCTCTCTGGTATCCTCATACCCACTGTCCAATGGGCTTTCGGTATGCACAATAGATGGCAGGGTCACACACCTTCTAGTGTGGCCCCATTTGGTCAAGCATGAATGACAGACTAGTCATAGGTAAGTTTCTTCTGCTTTTTATTTGAATCTGTCCTTTTGACCATCTCTCTTGGGCCTAGTGCAGGAGCTAGGTCTGGTATCTGCATGGCTCTGATTTTGCCTCATCTGCTCATGTTAATGGATATGTTAGAACAGTTACTGCTTAAACCACTGATGTTCCTTTAACTGGAATGATATGACAGTTCTTTACCATTTTTAATGACTACATCCTATGTTGGCATCATTTAACCACTGTCCACCCCTATCCAAATTACCAGCTTCAGTCATTACAATCTGTAGCTAATAAGAGAATTGATTCTTAAGTACCTTCATGAAGTTCAGAGCCACAGTATGAGCATCTGAAAACTTTTCCTCAAGAGTTTCCTAGAAAACAAAGTTAAAACATTCAATATTATATAACAACAAAGTAATATGTGTGTGTGTGTGTGTGTGTGTGTGTGTGTGTATATATATATTCAGAGGCAGGGTCTCCCTCTATCCCTCAGGCTGAAGTGCAGTGGCATGATAATAGCTTACCCTAACCTTGAACTCCCGGGCTCAAGAGATTTTTCCACGTCAGCCTCCTGCGTAGCTAGGACTACAGGTAGGTGTCATCACACCCAGCTAATTTTTTAATTTTTTCTAGAGATGGGGTCTTGCTAAGTTGCATGAGCTGGTCTCAAACTTCTGGCCTCAACTGATTCTCCTGCCTCAGTCTCCCAAAGTGCTGGGATTATAGGGGTGAACCACCTCACCTGGCCTATATTTTGAGTTTATTAGTAATGACAACACTTTAAAGAAAGATTCTCTAGTAGGTTGAACATTTCATTTTAGATTTTTTTTTAAATCATGCTTTTATATAATTGTACATTGTAGTGTAAATATCTGAAATACATAAAACTGAAGTTATTTTCTTACTTTCACAATGTCTTGCAGTTGATGCTGGGTAAATGTGGGTCCCGAACACTCCCACCTGAAATCCTACAACAGCACCATAATATCTGTGCCTGATCTACTTCTAAGGATGTTTTTGAATATTCATGAAAATACATCGGACTACACGCATAAGAGCACTACAGAAATCAAAAGAATGAAAAACACAACATTCAGAATGATGAGGAAAGAAGGGGATGGAGATGCTTGAAAGATAATGATGGGAATTTACTTCTTTAACTGGGCAGCAGACACTTGAGTTTGTTGTAGTTTATTCTTTAAACACGTTACATAAATATTCCTTTGTAACGTTTAACCTTGCAGTTCAATCTTGAACCTTGTATTACATTTGTTAAAGGTTTTAACAAACATAATAAAAAAGGAAACCAGTATATAAATCAAGATATTATATGAAATAATTGATTTAAAATGAACAGGGTATCTAGTGATGGTGACTATTTGGACCTCAAGTTACTTGGACAGTTCACACCTGTCATAGATCACGATCTGCCTTCTCAGAGTTTTCCCCATCCCCACATGGCTCTGACTCCAGCACAGCTGGAGTGTAGACACATGCTTTTCCTGACAGTTTTTTCTTTTATAGACAGATTCTAGACCATATGGAGCTTTAAAGAGCATAGCCTGAACTTAGGTAACACACACAGGAAGGCAATGTCTACAGAGAGTAGGAGAGAGAGTCAAGTGGTCATTGGTATGTTTTCAAATAAAGGCAAAGACCATTGCAAGAGCAGAGAGATAATCCCTGTGATTTGGAGTTTAGTGAGTACAATGGGGATCACTTTGTTAAATAACCTTCCATGTGAAAATATATGTTGAGAAAAAAGCTTTTGATTGATTTAAGCTTTGTTTTACAAGGCGAAAAAAATTTAAATGCATTTTTTCTTAAAAAATAAAGAAGACTGGCCAGGCGCAGTTGCTCACATCTGTAATCCCAGGACTTCGGGAGGCCGAGGCACGTGGATCATTTGAGGTCAGGAGTTTGAGACCAGCTTGGCCAACATGGTGAAACCTGTCTCTACTAAAAATACAAAAAATAGCTGGGTGTGTTGGTACACACCTGTAATCCTGGCTGCTCGGGAGGCTGAGGCAGGAGGCAGAGGTTGCAGTGAGCCGAGATCATGCCACTGCACTCCAGCACTCCAACCTGGGCAACAGAGTGAGACTCCATCTCTTAAAATTAATAAATAAATAAACAAACAAACAAATAAATAAATAAATAAATAAGACTACTGTAAGTACTCTTTATGAGAATATAATTATTTAAGGGAAAATTATCCTAAGGCTTTGACCTATGGATCAAAAGTATGTAGTATTTGAAATACTAAATATACTTTCACTTTAAATTTAGCATTAATTTTTGAATAGATAAGACAATTAAACATTGAAAGCATTTTCCCTGGCTCATTGTAATGTAGTTTTTATATAGTTTCTTCAATATGTGTGATATGGTTTGACTCTGTGTCCTCACCCAAATCTTATCTCAAATTACAATCCCCATGTGTCCAGGGAGGGAGTGATTGGATCATGAGGGGGGTTCCCCCATGCTGTTCTTGTGAGTGATCGTAAGGGAGTTCTCACAAGATCTGATGGTTCTAAAAGTGGCAGTTTTCCCTTGTGCCCTCACCTCTCTCTCCTGCCACTTTGTGAAGAAGGTGCCTGCTTCCCCTTCCTCCATGATTATAAGTTTCCTGAGGCCTCCCAAGCCATGCAGAACTGGGAGTCAATTAAACCTCTTTCCTTTATAAATTACCCAGTCTCAGGGAAGTTCTTTACAGCAGTGTGAAAATAGACTAATACACTGTGTCAGTATGTCACAAGGAAAACAGAAGCCAAAAACACAAATGTTAAAAAAGAAACAGTCCAGGGATGGTGGCTCATATGAGTAATTCCAGCACTTGGGGAGGCTGAGGTGGGAGGACCACTTGAGCCTCAGAGGTTGAGGCTGCAGTGAGCCATGATCTTGACAATGCACTCCAGCCTTGGCGACAGAGTGAGACATCACCTCAAAATAAATAAGAAACAACTACCTTTGTAAAGAAAGCAGCAACACAAGTAATAAAATACTCAAAATAGAGCAGTTTACCATGTCTTCTGGTTCAGGTATACTGATGCCATAGAAAAACTGGTTACTTTTAAAGATTGATTGATGTCTTGGGATTAATTTTCCTGTAAAATATAAACCACATAATTCATCATAAATTTGGCAAAGAATAATCAAGTGTTTAAATGGTTAATGCCTTAAGGCCAGGCGTGGTGGCTCAGGTGTGGTAATCCCAGTACTTTGGGAGGCCAAGGCGGGCAGATCACTTGACGTCAGGAGTTCAAGATGAGCCTGGTCAACGTGGCGAAACCCTATGTCTACTAAAAATACAAAAATTAGCCAGGTAAGGCAGTACATGCCCAATCCCAGCTACTCAGGAGGCTGAGGCAGGAGAATTTCTTGAACCTGGGAGGCAGAGGTTGCAGTGAGCTGAGATCATGCCATTGCACTCCAGCCTGGGTGACAGAGCAAGACTCCATCTCAAAAAAAAAAAAAAAAAGGTTAATGCCTGAAGTGCAGGTATGAAAGAAATACTGTGTCTGATTGTTCCCTCCAGAGATGGGAGGAATGGGATCCTGCAGATATATGCCTTCTCAGGTAAGGCCAGTTCTCCCGAACCAGTCTCTTTGTCGTATGTGGTTTGGTCACCATTCAGCCTCCATCAAAAGACAAGGTGAGAGAATGGTGCTATTGTCTTTACACACATTATCTCATTTAATCTCATAAATTAGATTTTATGAGACTTCATCTCATAATCTCACAACAATAGTTGTTAGTTTATTTTATTTTTTGAGATAGGGTATCTCTCTGTTAAGGCTGGAGTGCAGTGGCACAATCATGGCTCATTTCAGCCTCGATCTCCCAGGCTCAAGCAATCCTTCCACCTCAGCCTCCCAAGTAGCAGGGGCTACAGGCATGTGCTACCACATCCAGCTATTTTTAAACATTTTTTGTAGGTACGGGGTCTGCCTATGTTGCCCAGGCTGGAGTAGTTGCTGTTTTAAATCCCCATTGTACCAATGAGGAAAATGAGGCTCAGAGAAATTTAATAACTTGTCCAACATCACACAGTAACTGACAGACCCAGGATTTAAACTCAGGTCTGTAATGTAAATTTCCAGAATCTTTTTAGGGAATCAATCAGACAAACAAAGTGCGGCCTGTAGTGGTATTCTACCCTGCTGCAGAATTCTCCAGAATGTGTTGGAACTGAACAGGGAACTGTCCAGCAGCCATGCTGCCAGGAGAGCCTATGGGAGGTAATTAACAAATGCTCATCTTGGGTGTAGAGGTATCACATTCTTGGCATCCATGCTGTTGGCATGAAACTGTGGCTCACTTTTTGGGTTACGCTGACACATAATGAAAGCTCACAAAAGAAACTCTTCAAGTCCCATATTCCCATTCTGCCCTTAACTGGCTATATGACATCAGGCCAATCACAGAAGCTCCCTAAGCCTCTGTTTCCTCATTTAAACACAGGCACAATTAAAAATGTTGTAACTTTCTTAACAGGTTTTTCTTAAGACTGAAAAAGATGATGTGTATGAAAGTAATTTATAAATTCTTATGTATTATACAAAGAAGATGTGTTAACATTATTCTAAACTCCAGCAGCCACTCCTAATCAGGAAGTAAAATCAGACTCTTAAGCTCTAGGGCAGAGGTCTGCCAAACTATGACCTACAGGCCAAATCTGGCCTAACGCCTGTTTCTGTACAGCTTGTAACCTCAGAATTGGTTTTACATTTTTAAGCAGATTTTTTTTTTTAGACAGAGTTTCCCTCTTGTTGCCCAGGCTGGAGTGCAGTAGTGTGATCTCAGCTCTCTGCAACCTCTGCCTCCCGGCTTCAAACAATTCTCCTGCCTCAGTCCCCCGAGTAGCTGGGATTACAGGCATAAGCTGCTATGTCTGGCTAATTTTTTGTATTTTTAGTAGAGACAGGGTTTCTCTGTGCTGATCAGGCTGGTCTCAAACTCCTGATCTCAGGTAATCCGCCTGCCTTGGCCTCCCAAAGTGCTGGGATTACAGGCGTGAGCTACCATGCCCAGCCTAAGCACATTTTTAAAAGTCAAAAAAGATTTTTTGATATTTTGTTACATATGAAAACTATAAGAAATTAAAGTTTCAGTGTCCATAAATAAAGTTGTTGGAACACAGCCATGCTCATTTGTGGACATGCTGTGTATGGCTGCTTTTGCACTGCAATAGCAGAGTTGGGGAACTGCAACAGAGACTGTACAGCCTGCATAACCTGAAATATTTACCATCTGGCTTTTTATAGAAACAATCTGCTGATTCTTGCTCTGGAGTAAAGCGGGGGAAACCTCTTTTACAGTGGACAGAAATTGCATTGATCAAATATCTTAGATTAAGCTCTAGGCAGCTGACTCATATCCTTATCCCTATCTTAGTCTGATACGTGAAGTAAATGTATAGTTTATTCCATGGCTAATTGACTTTTCTTGGAAAGGCATCTGAGAACTCCCTGAGATGAGTTATGGTTCTAGATATTTAGAAAAGGATTGGGCTTTGGCTAAAACCCAGACCCCAGAACAATCATCCTGAGTGGCACTTTGGAGAAGCAATACAGCTCTTGTTTTTTTTTTTTTTTTAATTACAATAACACATGAATGCTATAACAATTCAGCAACTGTGTTGCCATAAAATGCAATTCATACCTAGTGTTCTGATTATCAGATAAAGTTGGTCCACATCTGATTTTCCAGGCCACAGTGGCTGGCCTGTCAGGAGCTCTGCAAAAACGCAACCAATAGCCCATATATCGACTGAAGAACCATACTGAGTATCTCCCACAAGAAGTTCAGGAGCTCGGTACCACCTCGTAGCTACATAATCGGTGTAGGCATCTCCTGGAACTGCAAATGAATCAATCAGATCAGGTGAGCCAATTCTCCCAAGAAGTGAACTACTCCCAAGAACACATCAGGCATTCAGGTGAGCTTCAATAACCATCAAAGGCCATGACACACTTAACAGTTAATGCATGAGGCACTAATTGAGGAAACAGTTACTGTGCATTGAGACAGTAAATTTGGCATTCAAGAGCACTTTAGGTAAACAACTATTATTACTCCAAACTGGGGCAGCGGGTGGTGTGGTAGGGATCGGGGGAATGAGAATTTCTGGAGTGTAACTTTAAGTCTAAACCACATTGTTGGTTTCCACTTTATTATCAGCATGGTGGTTGTTGTGCGTTTAATTGTGTCCCCCTAGATAGGTTGAAGTCCTAATTCTTGGTACCTGTGAATGTGACCTTATTTGTAAATAGGATTTTTGCAGATGTAATTAATTAGTTAAGATGAGGTCATACTAGATTAGGGTAGACTCCAAATCCGGTGACTTGTATCCTTACAGGGACACAGAGATACCCACAGAGAACACCATGTGATGCTGGAGGTGGAGATTGGAAAGATGCAGCTGCCAGCATAGGAATATCAAGTTTTCCCACATCCATCAGAAACTGGGATAGAGGCCAGGCATGGTGGCTCATGCCTGTAATCCCAGCACTTTGGGAGGCCGAGGCGGGCAGATCACTTGAGGTCAGGAGTTCAAGACCAGCCTGGGCAACATGGCAAAACCCTGTCTCTACTAAAAATACAAAAATTAGCCAGGCATGGTGGTGCGTGCTTGTAGTCCCAGCTACTGGGAGGCTGAGGCAGGAGAATCACTTGAACCCTTGGAAGTTGCAGTGAGCCATGATAGTGTCACTGCACTCTAGCCTGGGTGACAGAGAATCTGACTCACATACACACATACAAAGAAGCTGGGAGAGAGTCATGGAAGCCTCTCCTAGAGCCTTCAGAGGAAATGTGGCCCTGCTGAAACCTCGATGGCAGATGTCTGGCCTCCAGAACTGTGAAAGAATAGATTTCTGTTGTTTTCGGCCACTCAAATTGTGGTAATGTATCACAGCAGCCCCAGGAAACGAATGCAGCACTAGATGATTGCGTAAATTAATTTTTCTATCCAAATGTGTTATTTAGAACCCATTGTGACAAAGACCTCAATTTGACTGCTTGTACTATGTATGAGTCATGTGTGGTATGTGATAGGTAGTTGACAGAGAGTTGTGTGCACTTTCACTGCCCAGCCCTGCCCTGTGCCACAGATGTGCACTGCCTGGACCCAAGGCACTTGCCTCCAAGTGGGTGGAAGCTAATTCCAGAATCATCACCTGACTCTGAAAGATCAGGAACGCTACAAATGCATTACAGAGGAGGAACAATTGGAAAGCAGCCCGGCTTGCAGAGATGAGGTAATGAGCAATTCTCCTTGGTAAATGCATCGGGTAGCCCCAAAGACTCTGTCACAAAAGGCAGCTCAGAAAATAGTGGCTGTGGCTCCAGTCAAAGAACAGTCCTCATAGGAGTGGGAAAAGGAAATCATCTTTACTTGCTCATTGCTCTTTTATAAAATTATATAAACTTTTAAATGATAAAAATTAATAAACACCATGTAGGAAATTTGGAAAATGGAGAATAAGAAGGAAAATAACAACCACTAAAATTTTTCACTGTTCATAGGCTAAGTCAGCTGTTTTGCTTGTTTAAAACATTTCTCTACTTAAAAGTCATATATGTTCACTGCAGAGAACATGAAAAAATATACAATAAACAGAAGGTAAATAAACCCAAGTTTTACCACCAAAAGGTACCTTGTGTTAATCTTTTGCTGTATTTTGTTCGAGTCTTTTTCTTATTTTCAGCATAGTTTTGAGTACCATTTTTTGGAGGCAGGGTTATTCTGTTCGCCAGGCTAAAATGCAGTGGCATGATCATAACTCACTGCAGCTTTGAACTCCTGGGCTCATGCGATCCTCCTGCCTCAGCCTCCTGAGTAGCTGGGACTATAGGGGCATGCAACCATGCCTGGCTAATTAAAAAAAAAATTTTTTTGTACAGATGGAGGTCTCACTATGTTGCTCAGGCTGGTACATGTACTTTTGATCATATTACATATACAATTTTGTGTCCTGGATTTTTTCATTTAATTCTACGCATTTATCATGTTATTATAAACTCTTCCTAAACTTGAGTTTAACGGCTGTGTAATAGCTTACCAAGTGCTTATGCCAGGATTTACTTTACCTTCCCCAAATTTTCCAATATTTTGTCACTAGATTATTTTTCAATAATCCCAGCACAAAGCTTTTTCTGTATTTAGAATTATTTCAAGGTCAGGCACAGTAGTTCATGTCTATAACCCCAGCACTTTGGGAGGCCAAGGCAGGTGAATCGAGTGAGCCCAGGAGTTTGAGACCAGCCTGGGCAACATGGTAAAATCTTGTCTCTACAAAAAATGAAAAAAATCAGCCAGGCATGGTAGCATGTACCTGTGGTCCCAGCTACATGGGAGGCTGAGGCAGGAGGACAGCTTGAGCCCAGGAGGTTGTGCTTCAGTGAGCTATGATCATACCATTGTCCTCCAGCCTGGGCTACAGAGTGAGACTCCATCTCTTAAAAAAAAAAAAAAGAAGAAACTGGGCTTGGTGGCTCAGGCTTATAATCCCAGCACTTTGAGAGGCTGAAGGGGGTGGATCACTTAAGCCCAGGTATTCCAGACCAGCCTGGGCAACATGGTGAAACCTCATCTCTCTAAAAATTATTATTCCTTTAGAATGATTTTCTATGAGTAGAATTACTAGATTGAGAGGTATAAACATCATTTATAAAATTATGAAAGAAATTCATATTCTTTGTAGAAAACTTGGAAAATACAAAAAAAGCATAAAGAAGAAAATAAAACATCACCTACCACCCAGACAGAAATCAAGTCAAGCTTTTGGAATAGAATTGGGACCAGTCTACATGCAGCTATGTGTTCTTTTTTACTTAGCCCCATGTTGTAAGCTGAAACATTTCTCATGTCATTAAAATCCTTTAAAAATATATTTTTACAGTATTAAGTCAGATAAATTCTTTAGCCATTTCCTTATTTCTGAATGACCGTGTTCCTCTCAATTTTTTCTCAGTAATAAATGGCTCTAAAATAAACATTATGTTGTATTATTTTGGGGGCGGGGTAGCATCTTGGCTTATGAGAGATTCCTAAAAGTGGAATTAAAGATACAAAGGGTACTTACTGCTTTCTCAAGGATTTGTTCAAAACTGTGTTCCCACAAAAAACAACCTTGTGAGCTCTGAGTAGTTATTATTTGAAAAATCTGGCCCAGCGAGGTGGCTCATGCCCGTAATCCCAGCACTTTGGGAGACTGAGGTGGGAGGATCACTTGAGGCCGGAAGTTCAAGATGAGCCTGGCCCCATGGTGAAACCCTGTCTCTACCAAAAATACAAAATTTAGCCCTGTGTGGTGGTGCATATCTGTAGTCCCAGCTACTTGGGAGGCTGAGGTGGGAGGATTGCTTGAGCCCTGGAGGTGGAGGTTGCAATGAGGCAAAATTGCACCACTGCACACCAGCCTGGGTGACAGAGCAAGACTCTGTCTCAAAAAATAAAAAAAAAAAAAAAGGGTGACAGAGCGAGACTCTGCCTCAAAAAAAAAAAAATACTCTGCCAGCTTCATTGGTGAAGAGTAGTATTTTAAGGTGCATTTATTTGATATCAGTGAAGAGAAAGATTATTTCACATTTTTAGCCTTTTCTTTCATTTGTGAACTGTCAATATCTTGCAATTTTTCTACTTGGTGCTTTTGTGTTTTTTTTTTAAACAAATTTATATAGGCTTTTATCTACCAACCTATTATCAATTTTTAAATATTCTCTCCTTTGGTTATTTACTTTAAAATTTTTTATCTCTCTGTGTATATCTATACATCTATATATAGGAGGAGCTTAAATTTGTTTTGTAGTAAAATATACATTTTATAAAATTTACCATTTAACCATTTAAAATTGTACAATTCAGTGGCATGAAGTGCATTCAGTGTTGCACAACCATCACCACCACGTACCTTCAGAATTTCTTCCATCATCTCAGCCTGAAACTCTTTATCCTTTAAACAAGAACTTTCCATTCTCCCTTCCCCCAGCCCTATTCTTTTTTCTGTCTCCATGAATTTGACTATTCTAGGTAGATCATGTAAATAGAATTATATGATATTTGTCCTTTTCAGTATGTCTGATTTCACTTAGCTTAATGTTTTCAAGGTGTATCCATGTCGTGGCATATATCAGAATTTCATTTCTTTTTAAGATTGAGTAAGATTTCATTACATGTATGTACCACATTTTGTTTATCCACTCATCCTTGATGGACATTTGGGTTATTTCCACCTTTTGTCATTGTGAATAATCCTACTATCAGCATTGGCATGCAAATACCTTCAAGTCCCTGCTGTCAATTCTTTTGGGTGTGTACCTAGAAGTGGAATTGCTGGATCATACAGTGATTCTATGTTTTAATTTTTTGAAGAACTGCCATACTGCTTTCCACAGCAGCTGCACCATTTTACATTCCCACTGGCAACGCATGAGGGCTCCAATTTCTTCATATCCTTCCCAACACTTGTTATTTTGTTCTGTGTGTTTTTTAAAAATAACAGTCATCCTAATGGGTGTGAAGTGGTATCTCATTGTGGTTTTGATTTGCATTTCCCTAATAATGATTACCTTAAGCATCTTTTCATATGCTTATTGGCCATTTGTATATCTTTTTTGTTTTTTTAATTTTTAATTTTTTTTGAGACAGGGTCTCACTCTGTCGCCCGGGCTGGAGTGTAGTGGTGCGATCTTGGCTTACTCACTGCAACCTCCACCTCCTGAGTTCAAGTGATTCTCATGCTTCAGACTCTTGAATAGCTGGGATTACAGGTATGAGCCACCGTGCCCAGCCTTGTATATCTTCTTTAAAGAAATGTTTACCAGGAAAGCCAAGAGAATCCACAGACCCTTTGAAGAAGGTGGATTACTGCTGCAGGCTCTGTGGGACAGCCAAGGAACTCCCAAGACAAAGGTCATATTCTCCTGGGAGCTCTATGGCCCCACCCACTGCCTGATCCACCCTATGCTACTGTATGTAGCTGATGTGCTCTTGAGAGCACCGCTTCCTGGCTGGAGGTCAATCAACATAAAACCATGTGCTTAACAAAAATACAACTAAGGACTCTCACAGAGTCCACTTCACTCCCCTGCTACCTCTACCAGAGCAAGTGCTGGTATCCATGGCTGAAAGACCTGGCAATGGATTACATCACAGAACTTTTTGCAGACACTTCCTAGTACCAGCCCAGAGCCTGGTAGCTTCTCTGGGTGGCTAGATTCAGAAGAAAAATAACAATCAATACAGTTCGGCTCTCAGGAAGCCCCATCCCTAGGGGAAAAGGGAGAGCACCAACCACATCAAGGGAGCACCCTATGGAACAAAAGAATCTGAAGAGCAGCCCTCAAGTCCCAGACCCTCCCTCTGACATAGTCTACCCAAATGAGAAGAAACCAGAAAAACAATTCCAGTAACATGACCACAAAACAAGGTTCTTTTTTTTTTTTTTCTTAACAAGATGGAGTCTTGCTCTGTCACCTAGGCTGGAGTGTAGTGATGTGATCTTGGTTCACTGCAACCTCTGCTTCCTGAGTACAAGTGATTCTCCTGCCTCAGCCTTCTGAGTAGCTGGGACTACAGGTATGTGCTGTCACGCCTGGCCAATTTTTGAACTTTTAGTACAGACGAGGTTTCACCATGTTGGCCAGTCTGGTCTCAAACTCCTGACCTCAAGTATCTGCTTGCCTTGGTCTCCCAAAGTGTTGGGATTAGAGGCGTAAACCACTGTGCCTGGCCCAAAACAAGGTTCTTTAACACTCCCAAAAGATCACACTAGCATGCCAGCAATGGATCCAAACCAAGAGAAAATCTCTGAATTGACAGAAAAAGAATTTAGAAGGTCAACTATTAAGCCAATCAAGGAGGCACCAGAGAAAGATGAAGTCCAACCAAAAGAAACACAAAAATGATACAGGATACAAATGGAAAAATCTCCAGTGAAATAGAGAACATAAATAAAAAAACAGTCACGACTTCCGGAAATCAAGGACACACTTAGAGAAATGCAAAACGCACTGGAAAGTCTTAGCAATAGAATTGTACAAGTACAAGAAAGAACTTCAGAGCTTGAAGACAAGGCTTTCAAATTAACCCAATCTGACAAAGACAAAGAAAAAAAGAATTTAAAAAAATGAACAAAGCTTCCAAGAAGTTTGGGATTATGTTTACTGATCAAACCTAAGAATAATTGGTGTTCCCAAGGAAGAAGAGAAATCTAAAAGTTTGGAAAAAACATTTGAGGGAATAATTGAGGAAAACTTCCCTGGCCTCACTAGAGATCTAGGTATTCAAATACAAGAAACTCAAAGAACACCTGGGAAATTCACAAAAAGATCATCACTTAGGCACACAGGCATCAGGTTATCTAACGTCAAGACGAAGGAAAGAATATTAAGAGCTATGAGACAAAAGCATCAGGTACTATAAAGGAAAACCTACCAGATTAACAGCAGATTTATTAGTAGAAACCCTACAAGCTAGAAGGGATTGAGGTCCTATCTTTAGCCTCCTTAAGCAAAAACAATTATCAGCCAAGAATTCTGTATCTAGCGAAACTAAGCTTCATAAATGAAGGAAAGATACAGTCTTTTTCAGACAAACAAATGATGAGAAAATTCACCACTACCAAGTCAGCACTACAGAAACTGCTAAAAGGAGCTCTATATCTTGAAACAAATATTTGAAGTACACCAAAATAGAATCTCCTTAAAGCATTAATCTCACAGGACCTATAAAACAACAACACAATGAAAAAAACTCAGGGTATTCAGGCAACAAATAGCATGATGAACAGAGTAGTACCTCACATACCAATACTGATGTTGAATGTAAATGGCCTAAATGGTCCACTTAAAAGATACAGAATGGCAGAGTGAATAAGAATTCACCAACCAAGTATCTGCTGTCTTCGAGACTCACCTGACATATAAGGACTCACATAAGCTTAAGGTAAAGGGGTGGAAAAAGGCATTCCATGAAAATGGATACAAAAGTGAGCAGAAGTAGCTATTCTTACATCAGACAAAACAGACTTAAAGCAACGGCAGTTAAAAAAAACAAAGAGGGACACTATATAATGATAATTTTAAAAAAACTAGTCCAACAGGCAAATATCACAATCCTAAATATATATGCACTGAACACTGGAGCTCCCAAATTTATAAAACAAGTACTACTATACCTAAGAAATGAGACAGTAACACAATAATAGTGGGGGACTTCTATACTCCACTGACAACACTAGACAGGTCATCAAGACAGAAAGTCAACAAAGAAACAATGGACTTAAACTATACCCTACAACGAATAGACTTAACAGATATTTACAGAACATTGTACCTAACAACTGCAGAATATACATTCTGTTCATCAGCACATGGAACATACACCATGATAGACCCTATAATAAGCCATAAAACAAAAAAAAATTAAGAAAATTGAAATTATAGCAAGAACTCTCTCAGACCACAATGGAATAGAATTGAAAATCAACTCCAAAAGGAATCCTCAAACCCATGCAAATACATGGAAATTAAATAATCTGCTCCTGAATGATTGTTGGGTCAACAGTGAAATCAAGATGGAAATTTAAAAATTCTTTGAACTGAATAATAATAGTGACACAACCTATCAAAACCTCTGAGATACAGCAAAGGCAATGCTAAGAGGAAAGTTCATGCATTAAATGCCTACATCAAAAAATCTGAAAGAGCACAAATGGACAATCCAAGGTCACACCTCAAGGAGCCAGAGTAACGAGAACAAACCAAACCCAAACCCAGCAGAAGAAATGACTGAGATCAGAGCAGAAGTAAATGAAACTGAAACAAACAAAAAAACACAAAAGATAAATGAAACAAAAATCTGGTTCTTTGAAAAGATAAATAAAATTGATAGGCCACTAGCAAGATTAACCAAGAAAAGAAGAGAGAAGATAAAAATAAGCTCAATTAGAAATGAAACAGGAGATATTACAACTGATACAACAGAAATACAAAAGATCACTCAAGGCTTCTATGAACACCTTTATGTGCATAAACTAGAAAACCTAGAGGACATGGATAAATTCCTGGAAATATACAACCCTCCTAGATTAAACCAGGAAGAAACAGAACCTCTGAACAGACCAATAACAAGCAGTGAGATTGACATGATAATTAAAAAGTTACCAGTGAAAAAGTCCAAGACCAGAGAGATTCACAGCTAAATTTTATCAGACATTCAAAGAAAAATTGGTACCAATACTATTGACACTATTCCAAAAGACAGAGAAAGAGGGAATCCTCCCTAAATCATTCTATGAAGCCAGTATCACCCTAATACCAAAAACAGGAAAGGACGTAACAAAAAAACAAAACTACAGAACAATATCCCTGATGAACATAGATGCAAAAATCCTCAACAAAATACTAGCTAACCAAATCCAACAGCACAGCCAAAAGATAATCCACCATGATCAAACAGGTTTCATACCAGGGATGCAGGGATGGTTTAACATCTTTAAGTCAATAAATGTGATATACCACATAAATAGAATAAAAAAGAAATCACAAGGTCATCTCAACAGATGCAGAAAAAGCATTTGACAAAATTCAGCATCACTTTATGATTGAAACCCTCAGGAAAATCATAGAAGGGACATACCTTAAGGTAATAAAAGCCATCTATGACAAACTCACAGTCAACATGATACTGAATGGGGAAAAGTTGAAAGCATTTCCCCTGAGAACCTGAACAAGACAAGGATGCCTACTTTCACCACTACTATTCAACATAGTATTGGGAAGTCCTAGCCAGAGCAATCAGACAAGAGAAAGAAATAAAAGACATCTAAACTGGTAAAGATGAAGTAAAACTTTTGCTGTTTGCTGATGACATGATCGTATGCCTAGAAAACCCTAAAGACTCATTCAAAAAGCTCCTGGAACTGGTAAATGAATTCAGCAAAATTTCAGGATAACAAAATTAATGTACACAAATCAGTAGCCCTGCCGTACACCAACAGCAACCAAGCTGAGAATAATGGATTTCCAGGAAAAATCCCCAAATCTATGACACCGCATCTATACCATTTTTTTGAGATGGAGTCTTGCTTTGTCACCAGACTGGAGTGCAGTGGCGCGATCTCAGCTCACTGCAACTTCCACCTCCTGGGTTCAAGAGTGTCCTGCCTCAGCCTACCCAGTAGCTGGGAGTACAAGCACGTGCCACCGTGCCTGGCTAATTTTTTGTATTTTTAGTAGAGACAGAGTTTCACCGTGTTAGCCAGGATGGTCTCAATCTCCTGACCTTGTGATCCGCCTGCCTTCGCCTCCAAAAATGCTGGGATTACAGGCGTGAGACACCGTGCCCAGCCTGGATGACTATTATTCACTTAATTTCCTAAATTGAGGGTCATATATATTTCAGTATTTGTTTAATGTGTTTCCTATATAGCTGAGATCATACTATATACATATGTTTTCACTTTCCTTTTTCCCTTACTGTGTCTTAAACATTTTCTGATGTCACTGAAACTGCAAACATCCCTGCTAATGGCAGCCTAGCATTTCATGATACTGATGCACCATGGTACTATGTGCAGCATTCACAGCTCGATAGTCTTCCAGTGTTTGTCTATTTCTCTTTTCATCCCCATGGCACAGGGACCATTTATCATTAGGATCCTATTATCTTATACCACAAAGCACAGCAACCTCAGACAGCCTTGATCAGTTTTTGTTTTTGCTCAACCCTTCCAAATGCACTGCCAAGTCACTCGTGTTTGGGCCCCATCAGAATACCGATTATGTCCACACCCAGACTGCAAGGTGTATGTTGCTAATACATGTATTTGTCTGCTGTAAAGTTCCAGATTGAGGGAGAAACAATTATTTGTCCCCCTTTCCCTTCAGTTCCTCCTTGCCTGGAATGATTTCCTTTTTCTTAGCACTGTCTCTGAATCCTGTCTCTTTAATTTTCAGTTTACTCTTTCTAGTCTCACCAGTTCCATGAAGTTTTTTCAACCACTCTCGCTCACATTAATATTTCCCTCCAGGGAACTGTCTGCACCTTCACTTGAATACTTTATTGCTAATCATCTTGTGTTATTCTTTATTTCTTTTACTGTAGATTATAAGTGCATGAAGAGCAGAAATGCTCTTAGAATTCTTTTCCTCTCCTATGGGGCAAAGCACAGAAAGGTGACATACAATAAATTAGCTGAATGGAGCAGAGTTGAAGTGCAAATAGGCTAAAGTGAGATTTTCCTTTTTGAATAACAGCAATACAACATTTGGAATACATTCAATATCCAAAGCAAGAATTTAAACCATGTCATTTTGTTATCATCTGAACTGAATATTAGTAAAAAATGTTGCTACTTACTCAGAATTCGTGCAAACCCAAAGTCACAAATTTTGATTATTCCTTGCTTAGTTATTAGAATATTTTCAGGTTTTACATCTCTGTGAATACACTGTAAAATCATTATTTGATTATTTTTCTGAACCATCAAAATTACAAAGAATAAACATTAACTACTAGTTTAAATAACAGATACACAACCAATGAGATAAAAACAAATATGGGCTTTCTTAATTTTTCTAAAAGAACTTAAACTGGTGATTTTTCACTTGTAAATCTTGTCATACTAAAGTTTTAAAAATTATTAAAATATTGTTTTGTTATTGAAAAAGTTAAAATTATAATTGTATAAGAAAATTGTGTCTGATTTTTTTTTTTTTTAAAGACGGAAGTATCAGGCTGGGTGTGGTGGCTCATGCCTATAATCCTAGCACTTTAAGAGGCTGAGGTGGGAGGATAACTTGAGGCCAGGAGTTTGAGACCAGTCTGGGCAATGCAGTGAGACCCTCTCCCTACAAAAAAAGTTTAAAAATTAGCCAGGCATGCTCTCGTGGTCCTAGCTACTCAGGAGGCTGAGGCGGAAGGATCACTTGCACCTGGAAGGTTGAGGCTGCAGTGAGCTATGATCACACTGCACTGCAGCCTGAGCAACTGAGCTAGACCCTAGATTAAAAGAAGGAAAAAAAAAAGAAAAAAAAATCAGGAAGAGAGTATCATACAATTATTTCTTTCACATTTTGCTGGGCCCTATTTATCCTGTTAAGACGTAAAACCCTAAACGAGATTAGACTCAGAGTACCTCTAATAACTGCTGTCACTCAAGAGTCACAATTCAGGTTGAAAAACTATTGCAGGTTTCAGAAATTTGAAAAACATTTAAATAACAAAAATCAAAATTCACTTCTAATTAGAATGCCCGTATTATTTATCATTCAAATCAGGACACTTCCAAGTGTGAAAGAGGGGCCTATTAAAAAATCACAGGACAGCAGGCGCAAGCCAGGACTGCCCTGGGCGAGCTGGGGTGCACAGTCTCCTACTTAGCAGAGATTCAGAGGCATTCTGTGTCAGGGGATGGGGATCACTTCCACTTCCTCACCACGGAGCTAGCCTGGAACAATCAGCAACACTTCTGAGTCAGAATCCCCACTGAGAAAGTGGGACCCCACTATGAGGCACTCTGACCTCAAAGCAGCTTTGTTTTTTGTTTCGTTTCGTTTTGTTTTTTGAGACAGAGTCTCACTGTGTCACCCAGGCTGGAGTGCAATGGTACGATCTCGGCTCACTGCAGCCTCTGGCTTCCGGGTTCAAGGGAGTCTCCTGCCTCAGCCTCCCGAGTAGCTGAGACTACGGGTGTGTCCCAAGTAGCTAGGATTACAGGCGCTGGTTACCATGCCGGCTAATTTTGTAGTTTTAGAAGAGACGGGTTTCGCCATGTTGGCCAGGCTGGTCTCGAACTACTGAGCTCAAGTGATCCACCCGCCTCAGCCTCCCAAAGTTTTGAGATTAGAGGCGTGAGCCACTGCGCCTGGCCCCTGCTATTCTTTGATATGCAGCAGGCTTACAATTTGCTGCCTCATCATAATGGCCCTGAATGAAGCAGAGGCTCCTCGCTGGACAGGAGCTGCCGGGCTACGGGCCTGGGTGAGGGCAGGATGAGCATGGGCATTCCAGAAATGGGTTTCCACGTTGTGGCCTTACTCTTCATAACTTTCCAGTTTATCCACACTCCCAAAAAAGAAAATGGATGAAAATAATATCAATCTCCACAACTGGGCCCTCACAGGGAACTCTGCACTTTTCAAAGCATTTTCAATACAAAGCATGGATTATTTCATCCTTGCAACAATCCTGTGATTACAAGTGGTCACTGACAGAGTCCACGAATGAAGTGTCGCAATAATCAACTCCTGTCTCCTTCTCTACTATGCCATCAGGCCCTTTAAGTATTTCTGTCAAATTCACAATTCTGAAATGATTTTCTTTGCTTCTCTAATAGCTATCTAGAAGGAGAAAAAGCTGGGCCCTAAATTCATTTTACGTTCCAGAAATGACACTGGTAACAGGAGCTTGTTCCTACTTAGTCTCAATTACTGTCAACTGCTTCGCAATTTGTATGAAGAGCAGTTAAAAGAAACTTTTTTAGGTCTCTTAAAAGTACTAAGGCCATAGACACTAATTAAAAAAAATACATAGGCTCGGCATGGTGGCTGATGACTGTAATCCCAGCACTTTGGAAGGCCAAGGTGGGCAGATTGTTTGAGCTCAGGAATTCGAGACCAGCCTGAGTCCAGTAGTGAAACTCCGTCTCTACAAAAAATACAAAGAGCAGCCAGTTGTGGTGGCATGTACCTTTAGTCCCAGCTACACAGGGGGCTCAGATAGGAGGATGGCTTGTCCCCAGGAGGTAGAGGTTGCAGTGAGCCAAGATGGCACTACTGCACTCTAGCCTGGGTGACAGAGTGAGACCCTGTCTCAAAAAAAAATTGTTGTAATATAAATGAACATAGTTTTGATATCCTTTTAAGCAACACACTTATGAAACAGACTAACACTCTGCGTCAGTAACACAGTTGGTGATTACATTAGAACAGGTTATGTTCCTTAAATGAGTTTGCATCAAATTCTAGAATTTTCTAGATTAGGTGTAGCATTACCAAGTAAATGGATCTACATCGATATCTGTCCATTGGCATATACATCTGTTTTCTGAATCGAATCCATGTGAAATTTATAGCACTTATTTTTCAACCAAATATACAAAGGGAAATGAAGTACTGACATATCCCAAAGAAACAGGAAAATGTATTGGTACATGAGCAGGTAAGAGAAGTTACTGATAAAGGGTGAGAGGATATTGAAGAAATTAAAAAGGGAGTAAAAATAATTGGAACCTAGCTGGCTTGGTGGCTCATGCCTGTAATCCCACCACTTTGGGAGGCCAAGGCAGGCGGGTCACCTGAGGTCAGGAGTTCGAGACCAGCCTGGCCAACGTGGTGAAACCCTATCTCTACTAAACATACAAAAATTAGCCATGTGTGGTGGTGGGTGCCTGTAATCCCAGCTACTCGGGGGACTGATGCAGAAGAATCACTTGAACCCAGGAAGTGGAGGCTGCAGTGAGCCAAGATCCAGCCCTGCACTCCAGCCTGGGACACAGAGCCAGACTCCGTTTCAAAATAAATAAATAAATAAATAAAAATTTAAAAATACACAAATAAAATAAAAAATTGGAACCATAAGAAACAGGATGTAGGGGGATGAGGATGCTTAGACATACAGCATTCACCTACTCCACTGCAAAGCCACATTCCGTGCAAACTCTCTGCAATGCCTCTTTCAATCAGCTTATTTTCCCTCAAAGAACAAAAAACATGCAAGTCTCTTAACAAAATAATTTTAATAAATTGAATTTTATACACAGCTTTTAGCAAACATTGCTCAGGTTGGGTTGTTGTGGCTGATGGGCAATTTTTTTTTTTTTTTGTCTCACAAGCCAGCCAAAAGAGATATCCATGATATTTTAAAACTGACTTTTAACTTTAAAATCATCTCTGCAAACTTGCACACCAGAAATTGCTTCTTAAATAGCCTGATAAAACAATAAACAGTTTTTTATTATCTGAGACATTTATTCTCTTTGAGGCTTAGGCATGGATGCTCATACAGCGAGGAGTGAGAAAAAGGACCCCCTCCTTGACAACCAAAACATGGATATCAACAAGATGCTGAAGGATGTTGCAGCCTGACCCACTCCTATCACAGAAGTCATTTTTGCCAGCTGGGCATGATGGCTTATGCCGTAATCCTAGCTCTTTAGGAGGCCAAGGTGGGAAGATTGCTTGAGGTCAGGGGTTTGAGACCACCCTGCGCAACACAATGAGATTATTTCTAAAAAAAAAATTTTTGTTTGTTTTAAATTGGCCATGCATGGTGGCATGTGCCTGTAGTCCCAGTTCCTTGGGAGGCTGAGGGGGAAGGATTGCTTGAACATGGGAGGCTGAGGTTGCAGTGAGCCATGAAGGTGCCACTGCATTCTAGCCTGGGCAACAGAGCAAGACCCTGGCTCAGAAAAAAAAAGAAAAAGAAAAAAGAAGTTGTTTTTGCCATTTTGAGATGAAGCCCCTTTTCTCTAATCAATACATCAAATATATAAAAATCCATGGGTTCATTATGGTGTTAAATGGATCACTTTGGTTACCTCACTCTAGTAATATTGTAGTGTAAAACGGAACAAAATGAGTAGGTATTTTATTAAGTCCTGTGCTTCTCCAAATTTAATGTGCACCTGAGTCACCTGGAGCTCTTGTTAAAATGCAGACTCTGATTCAGCAGGTCTGTAGTGGACGTCAGATTCAGCAGTTCTAACAAGCTCCCAGGTGACTCTATGATCCATGCTTCAAGTAGCAAGGCCTGAGTCCCTTGCTACTTTAACCTTCAGTGTCCTGCTTAGGATTATCACTGTGCCTGGCCTGAAAAATTACCTATTTTAAATAGAGGCCATAGATTATCAATCAGAAGTTTTCCGTGTTTCAGAGCTTAAGCTATAGAATGTGTTGTTCCAAGCAGAGAAATGATGGCAGTTGCATTGATCTACACTAATGTTTGGGTCTACTGGAAATAGGAAGTCACAATCACGCAGTTTGGGTTGACTGACTGATGAGCTGACTGACTCATCTATCCAACCATCCATCCCTCCATCCATCCATCCAATTATTTAATAAATATTTATTGAGCACCCTTTATAGAAAAAAATCCAATTTAGATATTAGAGAGATACAAAGATAAAGCAGCCACAGACATTGCATTCAAGCACCAAGTACCCAGGAAAATGTTTGGTTATATAGGGATAAAGTATAAACACTTGTGGTAAGTGGTATTTTTAGAAATCATTTTAACTATCTGCAAAACTCCTGCAGCAACTTTGATATCTCCTATCGCATGGTGGGAAGCAACAGAGACAGGAACTCAATTTGGCATCATCTTTATTAAGCATTAGAAAGCACAATTTGCATCATGAAAAACAGGTTTACTGGTTTGTAAAAAATGTCCCTCTACGTTAATAGAAAATAAAAGCTTTTGGCTGGGTGCAGTAGTTCACACCTGTAATCCCAGCACTTTGGGAGGCTGAGGTAGGTAAATCATGAGGTCAGGAGTTTGAGTCCAGCCTGGCCAAGATGGTGAAACCCCATCTCTACTAAAAATACAAAAATTAGCTGGGTGCAGTTGCAGGTGCCCGTAATCCCGGTTACTTGAGAGGCTGAGGCAGGAGAATCGCTTGAACCTGGGAGATGGAGGTTGCAGTGAGCCAAGATCACGCCACTGCACTCTAGCCTGGGAGACAGAGCAAGACTCTGTCTCGAAAAAAAAAAAGAAAGAAAAGAAAAGCTTTTGATTTAACCTAATAAAAACTTCACTGACATTCCTAAAACTAAAGCTTCCTCTCCGTACTGAAATGTATTTCCATATACTTTCTTTTTCAGCAATCCTAGACTGCTATGATAGACATTCTGCTGGCATCAAAACTGACCATATGGTACTCCGTATCATTGCCTCAGCACTGTCTCTGTCTAGGCACCGACTCAAAAGGTCTAGAGATATTTTTTAAAAGCTATCATTGGCTGAGTGCAGTAGTTCACACCTGTAATTCTGGCACTTTGGGCAGCCAAGGCAGGAGTTTGAGGCCAGCCTGGGTAAAATAGTGAGACCCCCGTCTCTACAAAAACAAAAATTGGCATGTGCCTGTAGTCCCAGCTACTCAGGGAGGCTGAAGTGGGAGAATCAGTTGAGCCCAGGAATTTGAGGCTGAAGTGTGCTATGATCACGCCACTGCACTCCAGCCTGGGCAAGAGAGCAAGACTGCCTTAAAAATATAATGATATATAGCAAAGGTACCAGGAGCCAACTTAAAGAAGCTCTCATTGGCCTAAGATGAGAAAATCTGAGCACCAGAGAGATGAGTAACAGCAAAGGATTGAAAACACAACATAAAACTTTTGTTTATAATGGTGCTCCTGTCACCTCTCCCTAAAACTTGTCATTGTTGCTAAGATACTTATGTTCATCACTCTGAGTGCTGATAAATAAAAGTAGCCAGAGTCCATGAGGGTGAGTTCTTTTCCATACAATTCCAATTAATAAATGCAGAAGGAATAGTAGAATTAGAAAATTACTGTCATGAAATACTAGATACAGGCAATAATCATCACTGGATGCTAAAACCATCAGGGAGACAAGGTTGACAGGGAAAATGATAACAGAAGGGACCAAGTGCATACCTCCTGAGCTCAGTAATCAATTTCAACTTTTGTGAAAGTGGGACAACCAGATGCCAAACGCCTCATGATGCGGATGTGATAGGAGGTGTACAGCACCACACAGGAGGTATTCTTATCTAAAAAAAAGGCTGAACCTAATTATGACCAAGCCTTTAGATGTAAACTCCAATTTACAGGAACTACAAGTGAAAGAACAAGTTAAGTTATAGACAGAAAACAGTCGGCCGAAATTATTTCTCTAACATAGTTGTATTCAAAGTGTGGTTCTTGAACCAGCAGCTTCAGTAGCATGCGGGAAAATATGAGAAATGCACATTCTTGGGGCCCTACTGCAGACCTACTGATTCAAAAACTCTGGGGGCGGGGACCAAAAAGCTGTGTTTTAACAAGCCCTCCTTGCGATTTTGATGCATGCTCAAGCTTGATAACTATGGCTATAAAAAAATAATGGAAATGGTTTTTAAAAAGGAAAGAGAAAGAGGACTTAGATTACTATAGAGTAAAGGACTTAAGAGATGTAAAAAATAAAAAAACAAGTATCACGGGGGATTACACCACCAGTATCCTGAAACATTATTATTATTGTTATTATTTTTGGAGACAGGTTTTCACTCTGTTGCCCAGGCTGGAGAGCAGTGTTGTGGTCTCAGCTCACTGCAATCTCTGCCTCCTGGGTTCAAGTGATTCTCCAGCTCCAGCCTCCCAAGTAGCTAGGATTACGGGTACGTGCCACCACGGCTGGCTAATTTTTTTTTTTTTTTTTTGAGATGGAGTCTCGCTCTGTTGCCCAGGTTGGAGTGCAGTGGCGCAGTCTCAGTTCAGTGCAACCTCCGCTTCCCAGGTTCAAGCAATTACTCTGCCTCAGCCTCCCAAGTAGCTGGGATTACAAA
>CAUYLG010062964.1:0-21664 GCA_963573385.1 Cacajao melanocephalus | reverse complement strand
CAGATGGATTAAAGACTTAAACATAAGACCTAACACCATAAAAACTCTAGAAGAAAACCTAGGCAAAACCATTCAGGACATAGGCATAGGCAAGGACTTCATGACTAAAACACCAAAAGCATTGGCAACAAAACCCAAAATAGACAAATGGGATCTAATTAAACTCCAGAGCTTCTGCACAGCAAAATAAACAATCATTAGAATGAACCGGCAACCAACAGAATGGGAAAAAATTTTTGCAATCTACTCATCTGACGAAGGACTTACATCCAAAATCTACAAAGAACTAAAACAGATTTACAAGAAAAAAACAAACAGGCCCATTCAAAAGTGGGCAAAGGATATGAACAGACACTTTACAAAAGAAGACATATATGAGGCCAACAAACATATGAAAAAATGATCATCATCACTGGTCATTAGAGAAATGCAAATCAAAACTGCATTGAGATACCATCTCACACCAGTTAGAATGGCGGTCATTAAAAAATCTGGAGACAACAGATGCTGGAGAGGATGTAGAGAAATAGGAACACTTTTACACTGGTGGTGGGAGTGTAAATTAGTTCAACCATTGTGGAAGACAGTGTGGCGATTCCTTAAGGACCAAGAAATAGAAATTCCATTTGACCCAGCAATCCCATTACTGTATATATCCAAAGGATTATAAATCGTTCTATTATAAGGACACATGCACACGTATGTTCATTGCAGCCCTGTTTACAACAGCAAAGAGTTGGAACCAACCCAAAAGCCCATCGATGATAGACTGGACAGGGAAAATGTGGCACATACACACCATGGAATACTATGCAGCCATAAAAAACTATGAGTTTGTGTCCTTTGTAGGGACATGGATGAACCTGGAAACTATCATTCTCAGCAAACTGACACAGGAACAGAGAATCAAGCGCCGCAGATTCTCACTCATAGGCGGGTGTTGAACAATGAGAACACATGGACACAGGGAGGGGAGCATCATACACTGAGGTCTGTTTGGGGGACTAGGGGAGGGACAGTGGGAGCTGGGGAGGGATAACATGGGGAGAAATGCTAGATACAGGTGATGGGGATGGAGGCAGCAAACCACATTGCCATGTATGTACCTATGCAACAATCCTGCATGTTCTTTACATGTACCCCAGAACCTAAATGCAATTATATATATATATATATATATATATATATATATATAGAGAGAGAGAGAGAGAGAGAGAGAGAGAGAGAGAGAGGAGAGAGAGAGCATAAAATAAATGCCATAAAGATGAACAATGAAACCAGTATAAATCAATAGAAAATCAATGGAAGAAAATTATAACAAAAAAAAATTCAGATCATTCCAAAAGCAATAACTCAGTAAGAGGAACAGATAAATTTGCAAAGCAGGTATGAATAGCCTTCTGGAGTCTTTGGTAATCCAATTACTAAAAAGGAATAGCTGGGTGCAGTGGCTCATGCCTCTAAGCTCAGCACTTTGGGAGGCCAAGGTGAGAGGATTGCTTGAGCCCAGGAGTTCCAGACCAGCCTGTGCAACATAGCAAGGACCCCAAACTCTATTTTATTTTATTTTTAAATTAAAAAATTTCTTCTACCCCATAAGATATAGCAGAAAGACCTCATCTCAAAAAAAAAAAAAAAATTAACCAGGCATGGTGGCATGCACTTGCAGTCCCAGCTACTCTGGAGGCTGTGGCAGAAGGATCACTTGAGGCCAGGAGTTGAGGTTACAGTAAGCTATGCTGGTGCCACTGCACTCCAACCTGAGTAATAAAGTGAGACCCTGTCTAAAAATGATAATAATAGGCCGGGCGCAGTGGCTCATACCTGTAATACCAGCACTTTGGGAGGCCGAGGCGGGCAAATTGCCTGAGGGCAGGAGTTCGAGACCAGCCTGACCATCATGGAGAAACCCCATCTTCACTAAAAATACAAAATTAGCCAGATGTCGTGGCACATGCCTGTAATCCCAGCTACTTGGGAGGCTGAGGCAGGAGAATCACTTGAACCTGGGAGGCAGAGGTTGGGGTGACCTGACATGGCACCATTGCACTTTAGCCTGGGTAACAAGAGTGAAACTTCATCTCAAAATAATAATAGTAATAATAAATAAATAGTAAAAAGGAGTAGATCATGGACACAATGGAAAAATATTTAAATTTTTGCTGAGTTGACACATATTACTAGACTAAGCATAAAACTTACAATGTACCACTACGAAAGGACATTGATGACAAACAGGATAATGAGAATCAATTAAAAGAAGATTTACGATTAATTATTGCACAAGGAAATTGAAAATGTCCTGAAAGAAACTTGATGGAGGTTTTCACAACTTTGGCAACAATCTTAAAATTGAAACATGACCAAAAGGCAATTGCGATGCTAGAAGAAACTTTACTAAATTACCAATTAAAAATATTTTTCAGGCCGGGTGCAGTGGCTCATGCCTGTAATCCCAGCACTTTGGGAGGCCGAGGCGGGCGGATCACAAGGTCAAGAGAACGAGACCATCCTGGCCAACATGGTGAAACCCTGTCTCTACTAAAAAATACAAAAATTAGCTGGGTGTGGTGGCATGCACCTGTAGTCCCAGCTACTAGGGAGGCTGAGGCAGAATTGCTTGAACCCAGGAGGCAGAGATTGCAGTGAGCCGAGATTGTGCCACTGTATTCCAGCCTGGTGCCTGGCAACAGACCAAGACTCTGTCTCAAAAAAAAATTTTTTTTCAATAAACCGTACCAGAAGGAAGAGAGAATCCTCTCTCACTCCTCTCGGTAGAAACACAAAATTATAAAAATATGAAATTTAAAAGTTGTCATATTGGAGAAGCAACCAAAGAAAATGTAGCCAACATGTAGGATCTTACAGAGGTGTCTCAGATGGGCAATTAATAAAAATGTTCTGTATTTTTCTGGATTCTGTGACTTTTAAGCTATTTGTCAGCTGCTAAAGTCTTATCTGTTGTGATTTATTTTCTCATTACAAATACACCTTCATGTTTAGACCTGCATTTGTTAGCTACTTGTACAGCATTGCTGTGTAACATATGGCCCCCAAACTCAGGGCTTACAAGTATTTAATGGCATAGATCTGCAGATCAGCTGGGATGCAGTGCTGCAGCTTTAGGCCACAGCAGCTGGGAGCTAGGTTAACTAGGCTGGGGCAGCTGGACGGCTTTGCTTCCTGTGTCCCCCATCTTCCTCCTGGGACCACTGTGCTAACCAGTGAATGCCCAAGGTACAAGGGAGCAAGACCGAGACTCAGAAGTAACATGCTGTCACTTCCACTCAATCCCATTGGCCAAAGCGACTTCCATGGCCAAGGCCAGAGGCAAGAAGAGTAAAAATATACTCTGACCCTTTAGTGGCCCAAACTGCCAAGTCATATGGCAAAGATATAGACCCAAGGAGGGGTGAAGTATTGGGTCCAATAATGCAATCTCTTGTAGTACCAAATTTTGTACTTGCAATTTTGCAATCTTTTTCATAAAGAGCCCCCCTGACCCTCCCTCCCCACCCCACACACAAAATTATATAAACCTCTGGCTTTCACAAAACCTGCATCTGTCCCTGCCGGCTACACTCTTTAGGGTGCCTGCTTTAACAACAAACACTGCAAATAAGAGCTTCATGAGTATTTTTTTTCTGTGTTCGCAAGTTTATTATGAAAAACTCTGCAGTGCTCTTATGTAATAAAACATCGATTTACAGGAAGGGGCAAAAACAATTCTATTCAAAACCACTCATGAGGTTCCGACAATAACGAGGACCGGCATGGGGCTGCGATTTGAGAAGGGAATAAACTGAGTGTAGGCAAATATTATAATTAAATTAAACTATATCCCTGAAAATAAACAGAACAATTTCAAAACTCATAAGTAGAGGGGAGGGCTTGGCATATATTTTTTTAAATGTTCATTAAGCTCCAGTGATTGTTTTCTGTTACCCTTATGTACAGCCATGCTGAGTAAAGCTACAGCTAGATGGAGATTAAATTGTATTCACAAGGTTTTAACATTTACATCTTATTATCCGCAGTCTCTCAAAAGAAAGCAAAAGTAACTGCAAATACCATGTTGCTCCAGCATGCAATGAACTGGTTCATTCTAAAGTGATCACAGCTTGGTGACAAAAAGCTTTGTATTTTTATATGGCACATGTTTTGGGCCATGTGAAAACAAATTTTTTGAATGTTAACTATTTTCTGACACTTTAGAGTTACTGTTGCTGTTCCCATTTCCATTAAGTCAATATACAGTTCATGGCAATCCTGCTCAAGTTTAAATTTTTTTTCTTTTCCTTTTTTTTTTTTTTTTTTTTGAGATGAAGGTTTGCTCTCATCTCCCAGGCTGGAGTGCAATAGCACGATTGCTCTCACTGCAACCTCTGCCTCCTCTGTTCAAGCGATTCTCCTGCCTTAGCCTCCCTAGTAGCTAGGATTACAGGCACGTGTCACCATGCCCAGCTAATTTTTGTATTTTTAGTAGAGACAGGGTTTCATCATGTTGTCCAGGCTGGTCTCAAACTCCTGACCTCAGGTGATTTGCCTGCCTCGGCCTCCCAAAGTGCTCGGATTACAGGTGTGAGCCACTGCACCCGGCTTAAAATTTCATTATAGGAAGTAATCTGGGGTACACTGAGTAACATGTGGCTTGCCTCTGTGAGGTACTGGGTCAAACTGCAAAAAAGTGTTTTAGAGTATCATGAAGTTCCACAATTTCAGCGTGGTTACCACAATGATAACAATAGTTTGGAGTACTGAAGATGGCAGCAACTACATTCTAGTCATGACACCAGTTATGTCCCACCATCACCAGCTGGTGAGCTCCAGACACTAACCTAAGGCCAGTGGCATGATTAAATGTCTCAGAAATATCTTGCCCAAAGGTGTAACCAGCTCCTCAAAGAGATACACCCCAACCACCAAAGTCATCTGGATCTGAGTATAGCAAGTCACCCATTGGACCCTCATGGGGACTTTTCTGTAGGTGATTCGGTGTTCTGATGTGATGCAGTGTATCTACAGATGGCAACAGGCCACCATGGAGACAGAAGAGCTGCCCATCCACCAAGGCAGTGAGAGGAAGATGGTCAAAAAGATCTGTAAAGGCCAGCACCGTGGCTCACACCTGTAATCCCAGCACTTTGGGAGACCAAGACAGGTGCATCACTTGAGCCCAGGATTTTGAGACCAGCCTAAGCACATGATGAAACATTCATCACTGCAAAAAATTAGCCAGGCATGGTGGTGTGTGTCTGTAGTCCCGGCTACCTGGGAGGCTGAAGTAGGAGGATCATTTGGGCCAGGGAGGTTGAAGCTACAGTGAGCCATGTTTGTGCCACTGCACTCCAATCTGGGCGGCCCTGTCTTTGAAAAAAAAAATCTGTAAAATATTTCTAAACATTTGCATTTTCTTAAACACTCATCATAGGAACCATAAACTTGTGTGATCTGCCTGCTCTCATGATTCCTTGGAAGAATGGTGATGCAATCATGATAAGAAACCTTAAGAGCTAGGAGCAGCATAACTATTTCAATTGAATAATATCCTCTGTCAATATAATCTTCAGTAAACAAGTAATTTGTATCTGATAGTTTTCTATTAATTTTTTTTCAGTCAGTTCTCGCTACATTGCCCAGGCTGGTCTCAAACTCTGGGGCTCAAGCAGTCCACTTGCCGCTGAAAGTGCTAAGATTATAGGTATAAACCACCATGTCCAGCCTGTATCTGGTAATTTTCTTTTCTTTTCTTTCTTTCTTTTTTTTTTTTTAAGACTGAGTCTAATTCTATCACCCAGGGTGGAATAGTGGCACGTTGCTGGCTAGTGAGCCTCCACCCCCTGGGTTCACGTGATTCTCATGCCTCAGTCTCCCGAGTAGCTGAGATCACAGGTGCCTGCCACCATGCCAGGCTAATTTTTGTATTTTTAGTAGAGACGGGGTTTCAGCATGTTGGCCAGCCTTATCTCGAACTCCTGACCTCAAATGATCCACCTGCCTCAGCTTCCTAAAGTGCTAGGATTACAGGTGTAAGTCACCGCGCCCGGCCATCTGGTAATTTTCGAAACAGTTCCATGAGATCATGAAATTGCCCATGCTTATCTCCAGAGACAGTGACGGGTCACCAAACTTCTTGCACATTGGATTCTTTTGTCAGGATTTCTTTAGCCTCCTTGCAGAGACTCTTGATCTGGGACTTGGAGAGCTGCTTTCACTGGGTCAGCTGTTTAATCCACTGGTCCAGCTCCTTGGAGAACACCTCATCCATGATGCCACCTCCCCAAGCTGGCTGCTGCACATGGGCCACATGCATAGGCCACTGCCGGTTCCCACGGTACTTCTGTGGCCACTGGCAGTTGTTGGTGCTGGTGCTGGCCCACAGACTCTCCACAGTGCTCGGCCAACAACGGCTGTTTCTCTTCCTCTGCTCACTCTGGCTCTGGAACTTGGTTCTCTATCATGAGTATTTCGAAATACTTGATACAACAAAGTTCAATTGAGTTCAAAGTCCCCTTACATCATTTCAAGCAATTTCATTCATTCACGCCAGAAAAGGAAGTACTATTAGAGTCTTTCATTAAAATTTCAATTTCATTTTAAAATTTTGCTCAGGAATTTTGTGTAGCTGTTTCAAACACAAAATCTAAAAACTGATGTGCATGGAAGGAAGCTCAGATCTCTAAATAAAACTTTTGAAAAGATTTTATTTGGAAGTATTTACAAATTCAACATTTGATATCTTTGCTAATTGTTTTTTAGGGGGATCCCAGGCCCATGAAATTAGATGATTATAATCCTTGGTTTATAGCACATTGTTTTGTTTTGTTTTGTTTTTGAGAGTCTTGCTATGTAACTCAGGCTGGAGTGCATTTGCATGATCTTGGCTCACTGCAACCTCCGCCTCCAGGGTTCAAGTGATTCTCTTGCCTCAGCCTCCCAAGTAGCTGGGATTACAGGTGTGCACTACTATGCCTGGCTAATTGTTTTTTTTTTTTTTATTTTTTTATTTATTTTTTTTTTTTAGCAGAGATGGGGTTTTACCACATTGGCCAGGCTGGTCTCGAACTCCTGACCTCAAGTGATCTACCTAACTTGGCCCCCCAAAGTGCTGGGATTACAGGTGTGAGCCACCATGCCCGGCCAACGGCACATTATTAACATGTCCAGGCCCAGCATGGTGGCTCATGCCTATAAGCCTAGCACTTTACGAGGCTGAGGCAGGAGGATGGCTTGAGCCCAGAAGTTCAAGACCAGCCTGGGCAACATAGGGAAACTCTGTCTCCACAAAAAATAAAAACAAATTAGCTGAGTATGTTGGTATGAGCCTATATTCCTAGCTACTTGTGAGGCTGATGGAAGGATTGCTTGAACCCAGAAATCTGAGGCTGAAGTGAGCTGTGATTGTGTCAATGCATTCCAGTCTGGGTGACGAAATGAGACCCTATCTCTAAAAATACTTGGTCTCTGAAAAAAAAAAAAGGAAAAAAGAAAAGAAAAGAAAGAGGACAGGGCTGGTGGTGGCTCATGTCTGTAATTCCAGCACTTTGGGACACCAAGGTGGGAGGATTGATTGAGGAGTTTGAGACCAGCCTGGGCAACATAGGGAGATCCTCAACTCTTCAAAAAATAGAAAAAATTAGCTGGACGTTGTGGCACAGGCCTGTAGTGCAGATACGTGGGAGGCTGAGGTAGGAGGATAGCTTGAGCCTGGGAGGTTAAGGCTGCAGTGAGCCATGATCGTGCCACTGCTCTCCAGCCTGGGCAACAGAGCAAGACCACTTCTCAAAAACAAATAAATAATAATAACGTAACATCTCACTCCAAACCAAAGCCACTACCTTGACTTTGTAGGTACAAGTAACCATACATCCATCCCCACAGCATGGATCCTGGACATTTTCCTTTCTGGGCCTCTTCCTAAACACACACATACATGTGCATAAAAATATATATGTATACCACGTATGCACAAAAATATATATGCATATTTTATCATTGCATTGTTAATAAAGAATACATTGTTATGCAGTAAAACATTTTCTTTGACCTAAAAAGTTCATTCGTTTCTTCCGATTAAAAAATAATAATAATGGCCAGGTGCAGTGGCTCAAACTGTAATCCCAGCACTTTGGGAGGCTGGGGCAGGCAGATCACGAGCTCAGGAGTTCGAGACCAGCCTGAGCAACATAGCAAGGCCCTTGTCTTTACAAAAACTACAAAAATTAAAAATTAGCCAGGCATGGTGGTGCACACCTGTAGTTCCAGCTACTTGGGAGGCTGAGGACGAGAATCGCTTGAACCCAGGAGGCGGAGGTTGCAGCTGAGATAGCCCCACTGCACTCCAGCCTGGGTGACAGAGTGAGACTCTGTCTCAAAAAACAAAAACAAAACAAAAGAAAAAACACATGTCATGGACCCCTGAAAGTATTGTGGGCCATAGGTATGGTGCGTATGGTGTTTCCTGGATGAGTCGGCCTTCCTTCCCTGGCACCAGGTCCCATCAGCCGAGGTCCTGTCTGCTTACCATTCTTGTTTTCCTTGTTATAATTTCTTGCAATGACATGTAATCCTTAACAGTACATTTTTGGTTACAGCACAACTTATATGTTTCAAATAGACAAAAAATTAGTATCATTTACGGTATCTTAAGATAAATTTCCTTTGAATGAGCTTTCTTTCCTGTACTTTGAGGTCTACAAGATGTATCTAGAAAATTTAGTACCGTGGAAAATGAAGTCGCTTAAAGCGAACTCCAGGGGGAAGGGAAAGGGCCTATGGTTTTTCTTCTGGATGAATTCCTGTAATGCTGTCCTTCAGGAGGCTGAGGGAGTTTCACGTTTTTCTCTAGACATCATCAGGCGCTGAATCTCTTGCAGGACAACTTTGATGTTGTACTGATTCTGCCATTTTGCCAGCACTAATATGGTTCTTGGTCTACCATTCCATTAGAACTACTAACTTCATTCTTGTTAGTATTTGTTACAAATCTTACAAAGCGGGGGTGCTGTGGGGTATTTAGGTCCATATTCTATTTTTATAGCTGCATATTCTGTTTCATAAATTGGCTGCCATCTTGTGTTGCTGTCACTCGAAGGATCAAAAGAGTACTTCTAATGTTAGTCATATTTTTTTTGAGATAGAGTCTTGCTCTGTCACCAGACTAAAGGGCAATGTCTGGATCTTGGCTCACTGCAACCTCCGCCTCCCAGATTCAAGCAATTCTCTTGTCTCAGCCTCCTGAGTAGCGGGGACTACAGGTGTGCACCACCACGCCCAGCTAATTTTTGTATTTTTAGTAGAGACAGTGTTTCACCAGGTTGGCCAGGATGGTCTCAATCTCTTAATCTCATGATCCGCCCACCTCAGCCTCCCAAAATGCTGGGATTGCAGGCGTGAGCCACCATGCCCTACCATGTTAGTCATTTTAACATCACAAAATGATATAATCTTTTTTTTCCCCCCTGAGATGGAGTCTTACTCTGTTGCCCAGGCTGGAGTGCAATGGCACGATCTCGGCTCACTGTAACCTCCACCTCCTGGGTTCAAGCTATTCTCCTGCCTCAGCCTCCCAAGTAGCTAAGATTACAGGTGTGCACCACCATGTCTGGCTAATTTTTGTATTTTTGGTAGAAATGAGGTTTCACTATGTTGGCCAGGCTGGTCTTGAACTCCTGACATTGTGATCCGCCCACCTCAGCCTCCCACAGTACAGGGATTACAGGCATAAGCCACCATGCCCAGCCTATAATCTTTTGAGATCTACTTTTCTCACTATTAGATAGGCAAGATTAATTCATATCTGAGGCATGTCCCTGACATTCATTCATCTTGATTGCTCTCTATTGTGTACCATACATGAGTGTATCAAGGCCTATTCATCACTCTCCCATCTCATTTGGCATAGGGTGTGTTTTCATCCTTTCCTACAGGAAAAAAAACAACCCCAATACTTCAATGGCTTATTGTACCAAATATTTATTTCTAGTTCTCATTCTGTGAGGCCAAGAGTCAGCTGCAGGTCTGCTAGGGAAGGGTCTTTTTCCAACAAAGAGGTCTAACAAGGTGAAGAGGGAGTTAATAATTATGAACAAATGCAACTGATCCCAGAGGGTTTCCAGTTTTACTGCATGGACAGCGCAGCTAGATTGAAAACTACTGGGTCATAAGCTATAAGAATGTTTGGCTTTAGAAGATTATGCCAGATTTTTCCATCATGGTATTATCCATTTAAATTCCCACCAGCAATGTGCAAGACATCCTGGGCTCTATGTACTTTCCAGCACTCCAGGTTATCAAACTTGAAACTGTTGCAAATGGAAGGGATATAAAATGGTGTTTCACTGAGCCTCGATTTGCATTTCCCTGATCACTAACAACCTTTGATATTTCTTTAAACTTACTGGCTATTGTGTTTCTTCTCTGAAACGTCTGCTCATACCTTTTGTGTCCACCTGAATTGCAGAAGTTCTGTTTTGTTTTGCTTTGTTTTTAAGGGGCTTGTTTTGTCAGCTAGACTAGAGTGGAGCAGTGCAATCATGGCTCACTGCAGTCTTGACCTCCCTGGACTCAGGTGATCCACCCACCTCAGCTTCCTGAGTAGCTGGGACCACAGGCACACCACCTATATTTTCTACTAAGAGTTTTAAAGTTTTATTTTTGAAATTTAGGTCCTTGAACCACCTAGTGCAGATCTTTGTCTATGTTGTAATGTTTCCAGCTCTGTTTATTGGCCCATCCTTCTTTTCTTCACTGTGATGTCACCCCTGACGCATAACAGTACCATATATATGTGAATCTGATTTTGGTCTCTCTATTCCTTCTCAGGGGTCAATGTGTCTGTCCCTGTGTAGATACCATACTGTCTTAACGGCTGTACCTTCACAGTGGGTCCTGATTCCTGGAGGGGATGAGGAATGCTGACCCACCCAACCCCCGCCATTCTGCACAGTAACAGGGAGAGGCACCCTGTGCTGGCTCTGCTCCTTCCAAATGAGTGGCCTTGGACATACTGTCTATTTCCCTTTTGAGTCTTGGTATTCTTGTGCGTAAACCAGGGAATAATGAGTCTACCTCATAAGAGTGTTCTGAGGATCCAATAAGACTGCACATAAATAAAGCTTCTGGCACAGTGCCTGCTTGTTGGGCCTGAATGTTTGTGAAATGGGGCCCAGAAGACGTTCAATGACGTGCTCAAGGTCACAGGACTAGACAGATTTCATGCTGCCTTCTCACTGCTGAGCTTCAAAGACCATTTCTAGATAGGTTAGCCTTCTCAGAGTCTTTCTTCTATTTTCTTCCCTTCTCTTCCCTTCTGGAAAAAGAAAAGAAAAAAAGAAAAGAAAAGAAAGAAGGGAGGAAGGAAGAAAAAGAAAGAAAGAAAGAGAGAGAGAGAGAGAAAGAAAGAAAAAAGAAGGAAAGAAAAGAAAGAAAAGAAAGATCTAATTCCAAAAGCTCACAGCATACCATAGTTCCCAATGACTGAATCTTTTTTGGCTTTTTCTTATCTTATGGGAACAGAATGAACTGGATCAGGGTTTCTCTAACAATGTTGGAGAGGAAGTCAGGTTTATTTAAAATTGAACTTCTTTTGGCTCTGTTACCACTGGCCTTGGCTGAGCCATGGCTCGAGGGCATCTGAAAGCAATGAGATCTGGGCATAGCTTCCAGGAGAGAGTCCCTGGGAGCAACAGTGAAATGCCCCTGAACTTGTCATCATGGAAATTGCAGTGGCCTTGAGGGCTAATTGCTGAAGTCAGCATGTAAAGCTGGGTCCACGGTGATGTCATTCTCCCTGTCTCTCCTGATCCCACGCAGCCAAGACACAGAGCAGATGCTTAGTAAATATCTGTGGAATAAACAAAGGAAAGTGGACAGAAAGATTTATAGTCACCTTGAGGAGACAGTTTGACCTCATTGTAGAGGCATTAACAGAGCCAGAGGAAGTGTGTGCAGCTTCTCAGGAGATTTGCTGTTATTATAGTGAGAGAGGTTTGGAAAAGAGTATGGGCATGTTAAAAGTTACAATAATTGAAGCATGTTAGCCCAGAAATAGAAGAAAAAGAGGTAGAGTGGAATTGAATTCACAAATAGACCTAAACACTTAAGAAAATTAGGTGTATGAAAGGGTAGCATTTCACATATGGAAGGGGAAACTACACGTTAGGATAATTGATGAGCCATTTGGAAAAAAAAATCAAACTGAATCCCTAACTTACTGCACGCACTGAAATAAATTCCAGATGGATTAAATTGCACAGGTAAAAAACAAAACCATAAACATGCTAGAAGAAAATATCAGAGAATGTTTTCCTAATCATGGAATGGAGACAATCTCAAAATATGACACAAATCCCAGAAGTTATCAAGGAAAAGATGGACAGATCTTATTACATAAATATTTTTAAACTTCTGTAGGGGGAAAAAAACACATGCAAGGCAAATGATAAACACCAAACTGTAAAAAAAAATATTGATTTGCTTTCTGCATGGCAGATAAGAGCTAATAAACCTGATATGCAGAAACTTCCTATAAACCAAAATGTTTTAAAAAAGTACAAAGGGGGCTGGGTGCAGTGGCTCATGCCTGTAATCCCAGCACTTTGGGAGGTCAAGGCAGGAGGATCACAAGGTCAAGAGATTGAGACCATCCTGGCCAACATGGTGAAACCTCGTCTCTACTAAAAACACAAAAAAAGTTAGATGGGTGTGGTGGCGTGTGCCTGTGGTTCCAGCTACTTGGGAGGCTAAGGCAGGAGAATAGCTTGAACCCAGGAGGCGAAGGTTGCAGTGAGCCAAGATCGTGCCACTGTACTACAGCCTGGTGACAGAGCAGGACTCCGTCTCAAAAAAAAAAAAAAAAAAAGTACAAAGGAAGGAAGAAAACCATGAGTAAGAAAAATATGACCAGGCGTAGTGGCTCATGCCTATAATTCCAGCACTTACAGAGGCTGAGACGGGAGGATCACTTGAGGTCAGGAGTTCAAGACCAGCCTAGGCAACATGGTGAAACCCCATCTCTACCAACAATACAAAAATTAGCCAGGCGTGGTGGTGGCCATCTTTAGTCCCAGCTTCTCAGGAGGCTGAGGCAGGAGAATCGCTTGAACCTGGAAGGAGGAAGTTGCCGTGAGCCAAGATTACACCACTGTACTCCAGCCTGGGCAACACATCAAGACTCTGTCTCAAAATAAAAGAAAAAAAAAGAAAGAAAGAAAAAAGAAAAATAGACAAATGACATGGGAAAATACGCTTTACAGAAGATGACATTCAAATGGCCAATGAACTCAGGAAGACATGTTTGACTCCACAGAAATCCAAATGAAAATAACAATGGATAATATATTTCATGTATCAGACTGCAAAAATTAAAAGGCACCCAGTGTTGGGCAGAGCGTCAGCTGTTCTCTCATCACTCCTGGGGCAAATGCAAATTGCAACATTAGTTTTGGAAAGAAATTCATCTATTTCATCAGAACTTTACATCTATGTGGCCTTTGGTCAAATCCATTCCACCTTTGAGAATTTATTTTATTGAAATAATGGTAAAAGTGGACAAGGATAAATATGTGGCGGCTCTTTGCAGCATTGTTTATAATAACAAAAAACAGGAACTATATGTGTGTCAGCAGCGGATTGGGTACTTCATGGTACGTCCATGCCACACAGCTGATAAAAAGAATGAGGGAGGCCCTTTTGCACATCTTAGTGCTCCGTTTGGAAGACAAAGGAATTTGAATAACAGGGATATTATATACCTCTAAGATATATTATCATATAGATATGTTATAAAGGTATTTTTATATGTTTAATATTATATATATCTTAATATATATATATATATATTTTGGAGACAGAGTCTTGCTCTAACCCCCAGGCTGGAGTGCAGTAGCACAATCTCGGCTCCCTACAACCTCCACCTCCTGGGTTCAAGTGATTCTCACGCCTCAGCTTCCCAATCAGCTGGGATTACAGGCACCTGTCACCAGGCCCAGCTGATTTTCTGTATTTTTAGTAGAGATGGGGTTTCTCCATGTTGGCCAGGCTGGTCTTGAACTCCTGACCTCAGGTGATCCACCTGCCTCGGCCTCCCAAAGTGCTAGGGTTACAGGTGTGAGTCACCATGCCCAGCCTAATGTTTTATTGTATTTTTATTTATATTTTGAAAATGATCGCTTGGCTGGGCACAATGGCTCATGCCTGTAGTCCCAGCACTTTGGGAGGCTGAGGCAGGTGGATCACCTGCGATCAGGAGTTCCAAGACCAGCCTAGCCATCATGGCGAAACCCCATCTCTACTGAAAATACAAAAATTAGCCAGGTGTGGTGGTGTGTGCCTATAATCCCAGATACTTGGGAGGCTGAGGCATAAGAATTGCTTGAACCCAGGAGGTGGAGGTTGCAGTGAGCTGAGATCGCATCATTGCATTCCAGCCTGGGTGACAAGAGTGAAACTCCATCTCAAAAAAAAAAAAAAAAAGAAAAGAATCTCTCTAGCTCTCTCCATATATATTTGTATATAAAAACACACATATATGTATCTATATGATTATAATATGTATTATGTATACCTGGAAATTAACACACTAAAGTGTTAACAGTGAGATAGATTGAAGGCAAAGATTGAAATTCACATTTTATTTCTCATTACTGAAATATTTTTCATTGAGCATATTACTTCTTTTGTAACAATGTTAAAAATCACCTTTATTAAAAATTATTTTAAGGCCAAGGCAGGCAGATCACTTGAGGTCAGGAGTTTGAGACCAGCCTGGCCAACATGGTGAAACACCATCTCTACTAAAAATACAAAAGTTAGCTGGGCATGGTGGCAGGGACCTGTAATCCCAACTACTTGGGAAGCTGAGGCAGAATTGCTTGAATCCAGGAGGCAGAGGTTGCAGTGAGCCAAGATAGCACTACTGCACTCCAACCTGGGTGACAGAGCAAGACTTTGTCCCAGAAAAAAAGAAAATTTAACCAGGCACTGTGGCTCACGCCTGTAATCCCAGCACTTTGGGAGGCCAAGGCGGGTGGATCACGAGGTCAGGAGTTCAAGACCAGCCTGACCAATATGGTGAAACCCTGTCTCTATTACAAATACAAAAATTTGCTGGGTGTGGTGGTGTGAACCTGTACCCAGCTACTCAGGAGGTTGAGGCAGGAGAATCCCTTGAACCTGGGAAGCGGAGGTGGCAGTGAGCAGAGATGGTGCCACTGCACTCCAGCCTGGGGGACAGAGTGAGACTCTGTCTCAAGAAAAAATAAAATTATTTTAACTGATGTTGTGGTTACTAAAAGTCGGCCTGGAAGGACAGATGACTCCTGGACTCCTAACAAATAGGGTTTTCTCCTGGACCATGTTTCCCTTGCCTGGCTATTAGAGGTTACCCACCAAGACTCCTGGCTTCCTTTCAGAGCTGAGTGAGCCAAAGGGGCCCTTGTGTTGCCCAAGGCTTATTGGGATGAAGTAAATATGGCCTAAATGCAGTGCAGCCCACCTTTAACAATGAAGCCACCCTCTCCAGTAGCCCTTTCACAGAGTGTGGGAATAGCAGCCTCCCCTTCCCACCCCATACTGGGAGCTTCTCTAGGGCAGACACCAGGGCTAACTGTTGTCTGTATTCCCAGGAGCCAGCACAGATAATGTTACTCAAACTAATTTATTAACACAAACACAGACTAATGCAACTCGCCCATCAGGCAGATGGTGAAGCCTGGCTATAAAACTGGCACAAGGAAGAGAGAAAATTGATTAGCAATGAGTCACCAATGGCAGGAAGGCATGAAAGGGAAAGGGCAGATACACAGTCTGTCTACCAGCTGGGCCCTTTTAAGAAAGGGAGAAGGCAGACAGTGCCCCCTACAGGGATAATGGGGAATGGCGTCTGCCCTTTTTAGGAAGAAGGGCAGAAGTAAGTAGGGAAGGAGCGGTGGGGAAGTGGATGCGGGCTATGCTGTATTCTATCCTGCATCGCCAGTGGGTTAGACTGTGAATCATGTTGCCACTGATGCATCTGCTGGAAACCACATTTGTAGTGGAGATAATAATATAGCAAGTTTGGCACTGTGCTACAGCCCACAAGAAATGGAAAGAATGTCAAGAAGTACTTATTTGTCCCTGTGTCCCCAGCACCAGGGGCCTGGCACAGAGCAGGGGCTCACCAGACGCTTGAGAAGGAAGGAAGCCAGGGAGTGAGGTAAGGAGGGACGGCAAGGGAGGAGATGGGGGAAACAACGCAAGGACCAAGGAGCTCTTTTCTTTCCTTCTTCTTTTTTCTTTTCTTTCTTTCTTTCTTTTCTTTTTTTTTTTTTTTTTTTTTTGAGATGGGGTCTTGCTCTGTTGCCTAGCCTGGAGTGCAGTGGTGCAATCATGGCTTATAGCAGCCTCTAACTCCTAGATGCAAGCGATCCTCCTGCCTCAGCCTCCCAAGTAGCTAGGACTACGGGTGTGTGCCACCACACCCACCCAGCTAATTTTTAAAAAATATTTTGTAGACCCATGGAATACTATGCAGCCATAAAAAGGAATGAGATCATGTCTTTTATGAATGGAGCTCAAAGTCATTATCCTCCATAAACTAATGCAGAAACAGCAAACCAAATACTGCATGTTCTCACTTACAAATGGGAGCTGAATTATGTTAACACATGGACACATGGGGAGTCACAACACACACTAGGACCTGTTGGAGGGTGGGAAGTGGAAGAAGGAAGAGCATCTGGAAGAAGGCTAATGGATGCTGGGCTTAATACCTGGGTGATGGGATGATCTGTGCAGCAAACCGCCATGCACACGTTTACCTATATAACTAACCTGTACATGGTGCACATGTACCCCTGAACTTAAAATAAATATTGGAAATTAAAAAAGAAAAAAATCTTTTGTAGAGACAGGGTTTCATTATGTTGCTCAAGCTGGTCTTGAACTCCTGAGCTCAAGCAATCCTCTCGTGTTGGTTTCCCCAAAGTGTTGGAATTACAGACGTGAGCCACTGTGCCTGGCCGAGGGAGGTCTTTTCTAGTTTTGTAACATGAGGGGATCCTTTGAGAGGGCTCCTGGAAGGCTGCCTCCACTTCACTGCCCTTCCCTGCGCTTCCACATTCTTATCTGTATATTGACTAGGGCAGGAGGAGAGAGAAAAGGCTGGACTAGCTCAGTGATTCTGACCTGGAGTCCCAGAACCCTAGGGAACTCTCAAGATAGAATGGGTACCATGAGCTATATTAGGACTTCTAAACGCATAACGAGAATACGTAAGCATTTGCTCAGGATAAGACTGTATGTGCTGATAAGTCAGGTAGCTTTCTTTCAAGCTGGAACTCCATCACTCCCAAGAAACAGGGAAGTGTTTGAATCAAGTCCACTCTGCAGGAAGACGGGCCAGGGTTAGACCACAGTCATGTGCCTTTTAGGAAGTGATTTAGCCTCTTTTGAGTGTCAGTTTTCTCCTAAGTAAAATGGGGGCAACAAGACCCCACTTAGAGGTTTCTAGTGGCGATTGAATGAGCTAGTACACATAAAGCACTTGGCACCGAGGCTGGCCCAGAGTCAGCCCTCCGCAACTGGTAGTGGCTATCATAATTCATTCAGAATACGGAGTCTGAACATCTCATGCTAATCAAAAACTCTGATTGGAGCTATATATATATTGATTCATACATAGTAGGAAATAAATGAATGATTAATTATTTAAGGCAGCTTGTTTGGAAGATGATGTCTTTTTTTCAAATAGGGATGGAGTCTCACTCTGTTACCCAGGCTGCAGCCTCGACCCCCTAAGCTTAAGCAATCCTCCCACCTCAGCCTTCTGAGTATCTGAAGTGCAGATGCAAGCCACCATGCCCAGCTAATTTTTTTTTTAATTTTTGTTTTTTGTAGAGAGGGGGTCTTACTAGATTGCCCTGGCTAGCAATGTCTTTTAAACCATGAGACTTCTTGGATATGAAAGTATTTAAGGACAACTAAAACAATAAATAAAAATTTTAAAAAGAAGAAAACATGAGACCATTCTTAGAAGTTAAAAGAGTGAACTTTGTGGGACAAAGGCTGAGCCCCTCTGTGTCAGGCCCCTTCGAGCTGGAGTTCAGTAAGAGACTAAGCTCTCCTTCTTCTGGGCCTTGGCACAGTTCTCTCTTTTTCAAGTGATTGACTGATTGAGACAAGATCTCACTCTGTTAGCCCAGGTTAGAGTGCAGTGGTAAGAATATGACTCACTGCAGCCTCAGCTTCCTGAGCTCAAGCAATCCTGCCAACTTAGCCTCCAGAGTAACTGGGACCACAGATGCCAGCCACCATGTCAGGCTATTTTTTTAAATTTTTAATTTTTTTTTTGTAGAGTCAGGGTCTTGCCATGTTGCCCAGTCTGGTCTCAAACTTCTTGGTTCAAGCGATCCTCCCACCTTGGCCTTCCAAAGTGCTGGGATTACAGGTGTGAGCCACTGCACACAGCCTGTTCTGTCTTTTTGGAATGACTTTCTCTCCCTTCTCCCTGGTTGACTCCTAGACATTGCCTCCAAAAAGCCTTCTGTGCTCGGCCCTCGGCTCCCTTGAGTCAGTGCCCTTCTGCAGCTTGCTGGATCAGTCCTTTGAAGGTGCTTGCTACAGTGTGCAGTGCTTTCTTAGACCAGCAACTCTCACCCTTGACATCATCAGAATCACCCTAGGGGCTTGTTAGGGATTGCTGGCCACGGGCCCCAGAGTGTCTGATTCAGCAGGTCCACAGTGAATCCCGAGAATCTTTGCTTTCTAAACATTCACAGGAGATGCCAGACCTCCTGGCCCGAGGACCACACTTTGAGAACCGCTGGGTAAGACCACACGCTCTAGGACAGAAGGGATCTTGCCTATCTGTTCCCCCACTGCACCTCCAGCAGCACCTCACAGTCTCAGCCATTACACGGAAAGAGAAAGTCAAATAACAAGACGCAATGTACAAGATTTCCCACGCCCTGTGTGCTGAGCACACACATGGCACCCTGGCTTGAGGTGTGACCTCTCTCTGAGAGCACCAGATGAGTGCCCAGCAGAGCAGTCCGGGAATGGCAGGAGGGCCTTGTTCTGGGTCAGAGCGCCCTCTGGTGCCAATGTCTCAGCTCTGCGCCTGGAGCTGAAACGGTACGGGTGACGTCAAGGGAGGCTCCAACCGACCTCCCAGCCCCTGGTTTTCCCCTCTCAACCTCATCCATGTCACCACCAGGGGTAACTTGCTAAAACCTAGCTCTGACCATACTTGCCTTTGTCCCTCTCCCAGCTTAAGCACTGCCTTTGGCTTTCCACTGCCTTCTGGACAAAGCGCAGCATTCAAGGTCCTTGGCTGTCCTCTGGTGACTCTCCTGCCTTCTGTCCGTCAGTATCCTGTGGCTCTCTCTAGATACTCTTTAATTTGTCCACACCAGACAGGCCATGGACTTTGTGTCTTCCTACAAGCTATTCCTAACAGAACTGAAACCCCACCTTCTCCTCCAGAGAAACTTATCCTTTTTAGTATCAGATGTGGCCTCTTCCATGAAGCCTTCCTGGATTCTCCCAGGCAGAAGTGATTGTTTCTTCCTCTGTGTCTGTATAGCCTAGTGCACAGGCCACTACGGAGTTGGGTCTGGGTCCTCCCTGAGACCATGACCTCCTTCAGGCTCCAGACTCAGCTTTGGTGTCTCAATAAATGCTGGAATCTACAAAGCTGTTTTCCCTCTTCAAAGCTAAAACCCACTGTCTACTACCTAAGTCTGCATAGATCCTTAGATATGCAATCATTTATTCAACCAGCAAATATATTTGAGGCCTTTCTTCTGGCAGGCATTAGTCAATCCCAGTGTGGGGGATACAGAGGAGAATAAAGATGAAGTTCCTGGCCTCTGAGCTTACATTATGGTAGGAGAGAATGACAATAAGCAAAATACTGTATATTGAATACTATTGAGCCATGCAAAGTGGTATAGGGAAATTAAGCAGGGTAAAGGATAGAAATGGGTGGAGTGGTTCTATTTCAGGCAGCGTGGTTAAGAAAATACTCACTGATGAGGTGGCATTTGAGCAAAGACCTGAACAAAGTACAGATGTGAACTGTGCCTGTATCTGGAGGGAGGTATTCCTGCAGCGTGCAAAGTGTCTGTGATAGGAACGTGCTTGGCATGCTCTAGAAGCTGCAAGCTGGCTGTTGTCTTAGGTGAGGGGATCCGGATGCAGACTCTGAGGGTATTCCCATATAAGTGATAGATTAGTGCTCCCTGAGGGGTAGGATAGGGAATAACAAGCAAGGGTGTAGGGGAAGCAGGGCGAGGAGGAAGCAGGGAAGAGGAGGAAGCCAAGTGAGCGTGTGATTTCATGCAAAATCTGGAGGAAGGCAGTCTCAGCCTGATCCCACGGGGGTGGGTCGGGGTGGGGTAGGGTAGGGTAGGGGAGGAAGGGTAGCTCTGGCAGAGGTAAAGCAGTCATCTTGTAACCATGAGGTCACAATGAGGCAAATGTGAGAATAAAAGCTTCATACTAAGCATGGCGGAGGGGCCTGAGACCTGGTGATGCTGCAGAGGCTGCCCTAGCCTGGGATGCCTGTCTCTAGACTTAGTGTCTTTTTTGGAAGATAATAAATCCCTGTTTGATAAAGTCTTGCTTTCTGTTACATGCCAGTGGGCATGATCCCTAACTAATACTCTCTCCAAAGAGTTATGGATCTACACAGCCTCCCAAATTCTGTGAGAGCAGCTGTTCCCACTCAAATGTGCTCAGCATTACAGAGCGTTTTCCAGTTTGTCAGTCTTCCACATGACAAATCCTATCCTGGTTTTTCTGGTTTTCTTTTTGTTTTTTTGTTTTTTGTTTTTTGAGATGGAGTCTCACTCTCACCCAGCCGTGGAGTGCAATGGCGTGATCTCAGCTCACTGCAACCTCCGCCTCCTGGATTCAAGCGATTCTCCTGCCTCAGCTTCCTGAGTAGCTGGGATTACAGGCACCCACCATCATGCCTGGCTAATTTTTGTATTTTTGGTAGAGATGGGGTTTCACCATGTTGGCCAGGCGGGTCTCAAACTCCTGACCTCAGGTGATCCACCTGCCTCAGCCTCCCAAAGTGCTGGGATTACATGCGTGAGCCACCACACACAGCCTATCTTGTTTTATTGTGAATTTATTTAGTTATGAGTGAGGTTGAATATTTTTACTTTTATTTATTTATTTGAGGCAAAGTTTCACTCTTGTCACCCAGGCTGGAGTGCAGTGCCGTGATCTCGGCTCACTGCAACCTCTGCCTCCCGGATTCAAGCGATTCTCCTGCCTCAGCCTCCTGAGTACCTGGGATTACAGGCACCCACCACCATGCCTGGCTAATTTTTGTATTTTTGGTAGAGATGGGGTTTCACCATGTTGGCCAGGCGGGTCTCAAACTCCTGACCTCAGGTGATCCACCTGCCTCAGCCTCCCAAGTAGCTGGGATTACAGGCATGTGCCACCACGCCAGGCTAATTTTGTATTTTTAGTAGAGACAGGAGTTTCTTCAGGTTGGTCAAGCTAGTCTCAAACTCCTGAACTCAGATGATCCGCTCACCTCGGCCTCCCAAAGTGCTGGGATTACATGTGTATTTTTATATGTTTATTGGACGTTTGTGTTTACATAAAACTACATGTTTCTATGCTTTGCCCACTTCCACTTGAAGCTCCCTTCCCCCAAAAAAAT